>JASCZI010090670.1:46701-60858 GCA_036250425.1 Stylosanthes scabra
TGAAAAGTTTTTTTTACTAGAACAAAAAGATTATTTACAATCAATCAAAAATAAACAAATATTTCGCTTCGCCGGAAACGGCGCCAAAAACGTGACACGCCTGCTCGGGTGGGGATGCTTTCGTCGTTGTAGTCTGAAAGCACCTTATCCCTTGCAGGCGGTGTCGGGACGTTTTAAAAAAGATGTCACAGGGTGCAACCAAAAATACCGAGTAAGACTCGGGTCGTTCTGCTCAGGAAGCGAAAGGGAAAGTCTATTTTTGATTGGGGTTGGTTGCAGTTGAGATTGTTTGAAAGCAGTTCGCAAGTTGAAAGCAGTAAAAGCAATTAAAAGCAGTTGAAAGCAGTTGAATAACAATAATAATAAAAGAGTATCCCGGCCGTGAGTTGAAATATTGTGCATCCCTCTCATTCTGCTATGTCCCAGATAGATTAGACACCCTCTAAGAGGAACCTCCGCTATATCCGAAACTAACTAGCTGTGTGGCAACAAACCCACAATACTGAGTTCAACTCACATTGGTGCAAGTGTTGCTTGGAGTTCGTGATTCATTCCCCGGTTCCGAAGAGTAATCCGCTGTCACCGGTACAATCCTGCTGTCACCAGGACCTCTTGCGCGTAAGCGAAATATGGAGCCTCTGATCTATGTCCAGGACTGACAAACTCTATAGGATCCCCGCTGTCATCGGGTCAAACCTGCTGTCACCAGGTTCCCAAGCACTTGTGCCATGCAACCGTGGCAAACCACGTACGGTAAGGAACTGCTACTATGCTAGCAGGAGTGTAGGGTGTATAGCTTTACGGGATTGACCCGTTCCTCTAACGTGATCTTTATGGGGACTCGCATTGCTCGGGTCATCTGCACATTTCACCCCATATCCGAGACACTATAAGACTCTACTCGCTACTAACAGGAATTATAAAAGCAGGAAAATAAACAGGCAGCATAACAATATGTAAAAATCCCGATTTTGCAAGAAAGTAAATGGACATAGTAACAATAAAGTAAATTGATTGAAATTAAAATTCAACAGAGTAACAGTAAAATAAACAGACAATGAAAGCAATAAAATGTTTGGCTAGTGTGGCTACAAGAAAACGGAAATCCTAAGAACTAAAATTATTCAACTAAGAGAGAACATGAGAGAACATAAATTCCCCCCAAAACTCTCAAGGCTTTAGAACCCCCAAAAAGGGGCTCAAGAAGGTGTGTGGAGAATGGGGTAGCATGCCCTCTATTTATAGGCCTCCATTTGGCTTGAAATTCCTTTTTTGGCCTTCATTTTGCTTGCTGTCCACGCTCAGATGCGTACGCATAGGCGACGAAACGTACCGTGCGCGCCACTCCTGATTTGGATGCATACGCATCGAGTACATATGCATACGCATATAAGACTATTATATATCGTTGCGAAGCTCCGAATGTTAGATTTCCAATGGCGTTGGAATCAAGTCATTTGGACCTCTGTAGCTCAAGGTATGCCCAAATTAGTGACAAGAGGTCAGGATTGACAGCATTAGGAAATTTCTGCACACTGATCTTTGGATGTGAATTTCTCATAGAATCACTTAGAATAGACAAAGTGTTCAACATGAGAGTTGTAGGTATTGAATTCATTTTTCCAAAGAGTATAATTTTGCTCCAATCCAATGACAATAGCTCCCTTTCGCATCGTTTCATTCTTGCTCCTTTTGCATTGCTTAGCCACTTCCAATCCGATTCTAACCTATCTAGGTGTGAAACACTTGAACAAACATATCAAGATACCGAATGGAATGGAAATTAAGTAAGTAAGTGAATATATAGCGCATTATGGCCAAAAATGCATGTTTTCACAATTTAAGCCCTAAGGAGCAACAAAACGCAAACAAGCCTATTTTACTAGTATTTAAGTGGTGAGAGAGGAATAATTTGTTAATTAATGCTATGAAATTATCCGTCGAAACGATGTTTATCAGCCCCCAAATTTGAAAATTTGAGTTTCTGTGGCTGCATGAGCATGGTGTGTGGCCGCATGGGTATCATGCACTAAAAATCCTTTAAAACTTCAAATTTTATGTCGTTTCTTCTTTTTCTAATTTTTTTTTTGGAGGGTGTAGCCTATGTACAAATCTAAAACTATTGTTTTAATTTCAGCCTTCTAATACATCAACAAACAATCAAGAAAAATTCTAATTCTCAAACTAACAATTATATACAACAATCACTCAAAAAAGATGAGATTAAAGGGTTTTATCATAGTGGGATGTCTCCCAGTGTTACTTTTGTTTATTGTCCTTCAAGTTGGACATTGTTATATGATAGCTTTCTCACTTTCACTTAGAATTATCCACTTGGTATGATTCATATATGGAGCAAATGTGAGAATTAGAATTCTCGTGAGAATTCAAATCATTAACTTTTGGTTGTTCCAAAACATAGAAAATAATTTAATTCTTGAATAAATTCTGATTTTTGAGTTTTCAAACAAGCTCTATATGATTTGTGATTATGTATTAATTTTTTAATTTAATTATTAAAGGTAATAAGATTTTATTGGATTTAGGTCGAATTATGATCCAAGAATATAATAGACTCAGTGTATATTTTGTGATTGATTTGGGTTAGGAAAAATTCAACTTCATACACACCCCTACTTATGTCTCTCGTAAAATTGTTATTTTGTAGAGCATATCATTTATAATATGATAAAATTTATAGTGAAATTTAGTTTGTCAACAATGATAAAAATTTTTATCATATATTTTCAATAATTACATTAATTTTTTCTTATGTCTTAAGCATTATATATAAATATTTATTTGTAATTTTTAAGTGTTGATTTTAAAGCAAGTGAGTATCGTCGATTTTTTTTTAAATAATAAAAATTTCCCTTGAGATGCACGGGTATACTAATAAAGAAAAATAAGACACAAAAGAAAAAAAAAACTGAAAACGTCGGATATACATACACACACTAAGAAAAGGAATTTCAAGGCTAACCATTTTAACGAGCACATCCACTACATTGGTATATTTGAAATTTTTTCTTTTGAACATATATTTAACATTTTCTTTAACATCATCCAATAAAATTATGTTAGTTGGATAAGTGCTAGAAGAAAAAAAAATTAAACTAATCATTTAGCACTAGTTTACCTAGACAGCAACATTGTGATACTTAGCATAACATTCCCGAATGCAATTTGAAAGCTTTTCAATCTTTTCCGAATGAGACGCAGAAGGCAAACCCAGATAGCGAATGTTGCAATTAGCAAGACACTCCTTTAGCCTTTTTCTCATCAGGGAAGGAAATTCATGAATAGTGCCATCAAATTCATCAATGGAAGCACAAATAATAATAATCACTACCATAGTAATCAACAACATTATTAATACATGGGACGACATACTATTATTTCTACTCATGTCTCTTCTATTAATCTTACAATCATAAATTTATGATACATCAGGTTTAATATATATACCTCAAATAATTTTTAACATTATTATATTCACGAAAATTCTAGAATAAAGATTTTTTTTAGTTAATAGTTTTAGTTTATGCCTCTTCCTTTTACTAGATGCTCAAATTGCTAATATAAATAAGACAAATATTCTCATTGCATGAAATTAAAGTACCATCTTAGAATGGTTTATTATTTGATTAGGATCGATTGCCTCTTCAGTTTACGAAATTTTGAAAAAGAATAATTATATGATAATGGCTGGTGCTAATTTAAGAAATTTGAAAAATCCAATATATATCGATTATTATTATTATTATTATTATTATTATTATTATTATTATTATTATTATTATACTGATATTGATATCGATATTGATATTCAACATACACAACTAGTGAATAGTCTTTTGATTAACAAGTGTATTGGTTATCTATCTATCTCTCTCCTTATAGAGCACTAAGTTTCATTATTTGATAAATGTCTAGTATAATTGCTTGACATTTATCTATCTTATTAATTATTTGTTTTAGATTCATTGCCTCTTCAATTTAATGAATTTTGAGAGTGTACATAACATAATATATATACACAGACACAAAATAAAGGTTGTTATAGCAAAGGAATGAAAAGCTATATATCTTAAAGAATATTGA
This sequence comes from Stylosanthes scabra, assembly GCA_036250425.1. NCBI lineage: Eukaryota > Viridiplantae > Streptophyta > Magnoliopsida > Fabales > Fabaceae > Stylosanthes > Stylosanthes scabra. Next base: position 50,806 of record JASCZI010090670.1, read on the forward strand.
AAGCCTATTATCCACAATAATGTTGAATGCAATTTATATAATGATAGTGAGCACAAATGAGAAAACAAAAAAGCTATAAGGTATAGATATATTAACTTTTCAATAAACTTAAAATGTGAAAATTACAATTATTTTGAAGATGAAGTCTATCCAACCCTCTCAAAGTTAGGGGGTTGTATACCTTCTATGACTTGTTTACTTTTTATTGGTTGAATTTAGTTATTTTATTATAATTAATATTAGTGAGCTCTCTAACTTTAGTTAATTAAATCGTGGTAAAATCCATTTTGTAAATTACAATAGTGAGAGAAACCCATTTTGCAATTTCCCAGACCATGGCAAAACCCATTAAGAGCCCTATTTTGTAATTTTTTCAATTTCCCAAACAATCCAAATTAAAGTGTGAATGTCTTTAACCAATGCAAGCTAATACGCACATATAATAGTGATAATTAAGAAAACGTATTGATAACTATAATAAAAAAAACTAACAATTAGTCAACTTTTTTGAGTAATGCTACGGAACCAATGCTAGGGGACCAATAGGAAACCAATGAGTCTAATTAGGGAAATAATAGATGGTAAAAGGGGAAAGAGAAAAGAAAGAAAAATGATATTGGTTTCCTATTGTCTCCCTAATATTGGCTACCAATACATTCTCAATTTTTTTTTTCTCTGAAAAGCATATCATTCAAAATCTAATGAAATAAATCATCTAAAACTTAATTAAACATATTATTCGAAACCTAATGAAATAAATAATCCGAAACATAAAGAAGCATATTATCCAAAACCTTAAATATGTATGTTATTGTTGGATTTGGTTGAAAATAGTGTCTATAGGAAGTCTCATATTGCTTGTTATAAGAAGTGTGAGTGGCTTTTATGTTATAAATAGAGGTTTATTTGAGAGTGTTAAATGTACCAAGTCAATATACATTGTATGACTTTTAAATTCATTATTCTACTTTAGAGTTTTCTCTTGTAAGAGTGTAGATGGTGTAGTAATTGAGACAGTGTGGGAGTGCTTGGTGCCGGAGTAGAAAATATTGTGGTGTATGATGTAATCCGTTTTCTATAATATTTTCTTGGTTATCGTTTAGCAACAGCCGTGGTTTTTCCCTATTTTTGGGTTTCCATGTTAATTCTCTTGTGTTGTGATTGTGTTATTATTCTTTCCTACTTCTCTATTTTAATTCTCCATGATGGTATGGACGATGCCCAACAAGTGGTATCAGAGCTATGGTTCGGTGGATGTAGTAAATTTTTAGTATGCTCTGTGTTGCAGCTTTGTCTGATCTTCCACATTAGAAAAGAATTATCCTGTGTAGTGTTGGAGAATTGTTCGTTCGTGGTAGCTTGGCTGTTGTTGTGTTGCTACAATGGCACCTTTTTCAAGCGCCGTGAAGTTTGATATAGAGAAATTTGATGGAAGGATTGTCTTTGTCTTGTGGCAAGTTCAAGTCAAGGATGTATTGATACAATTGGGGTTACACAAGGCGTTAAAAGGCAGAGTTTCCAGCAAGGATTCTAAAACAAAGTGAATCGAGTATGAGCGATGAAGTCTAGGAGGAGTTGGATTTGAGAGCAGCAAGTACAAGCCGTCTGTGTTTAGCTTAGAATGTGCTTGCAAATGTCCAAGGTATACAAACAGCCAACGAACTTTGGGAAAAGTTTGAAGAGCTATATCAGGCGAAAGGTATATCAAATCGGTTGTTGTTGAAGGAACAATTTCATACTCTTCGTATGGATGAAGCTACTGAGGTGTCCGATCATCTGAGTACTCTTAATGGTATAGTTAATGAACTTGAGGTCATTGGAGTTAAGATTAATGATGAAGACAAGGCGTTGAGGCTCATATTGTCACTCCCCTCGTCCTTTGAATACATGAAACCTGTTTTGATGTATGGGAGTGTTAATGAACTTGAGGTCATTGGAGTGTTAAGTGTACTAAGTCAATATACATTGTATGACTTTTAAATTCCTTCTTTTACTTTAGAGTTTTCTCTTGTAAGAGTGTATAGGGTGTAGTCATTGAGACAATGTGGGAGTGCTTGGTGCCAGAGTAGAAAATATTGTGGTGTATGGTGTAATCCTTTTTCTATAATATTTTCATGGTTGTCGTTTGGCAACGGCCATGATTTTTCCCTGTTTTTGGGTTTCCACGTTAATTCTCTTGTGTTGTGATTGTGTTATTGTTCTTCCATACTTCTTTATTTTAATTCTCCATGGGGGCATGGTCACGATGCCCAACAGTTATCAATGGCGAGGTAGACAACGGTGGTTGACCAAAAAGTCGTTGGCAAGTTGTGGAAGTAGGTGGCTTATAATGATAGGTGAAATTGTGGTGTTAAGAGAAGAAAGAAGAATGAATAATGGTAATAGAGTAATTTAAAAAAATTGTGTATAAATTTGGATTTTTTTTAATTTATTGGTTGATGTTTACTTATTTTTTGTTGATTAGTTACAATGGTTGTTTTGCTAAATATAAAAATAAATGTTTCGAAAATGTGAAAAGCTACATATCTTTAAAAGTTGATGAAAACATAATATATGAACGAAATGGATGGATTGACATTTGTAATGGACCTGTGAGAACAAGGAGTAAAAAAAAAATGTTTCAACTATTAATGGTAATTTCTTATTATGTATATATAGTAATATGATGGATGGTACCATAACTAAAGAAAGGAATAGCAAGACTTCAAAAAAATGTTTCAAGAGTGTGAACGTAACTAGTGTGAAGCTAATGAAGATCTGAGTTACAGATCTTGAATGATAGAAGAATGAAAGTGATGATGAACAGTAACAGTAGAAAGAACGAAAGAGAGGAAAGTATGAGAAAGAATAGATGTAAAAGAATCATATATTGAATGTGTAACAACAGTAACTTATTCAGAGTGAGTGTACAAGATATTTATATAGTTATTGTTATACAAGAAAGTATGTATTATACAAGAATACATGTATTGTATGCTAACAGCCCTCCTCAAGGTTAGGTAGGGTTGTTACTCAGCCTAAGCTTGGACTTGAATCTATCAAACAATTTTATAGAAAGGGGCTTGGTCATGATGTCTGCAATTTGATCTTGGTTACTTATATGAACAACAAAGAGCTCCTTTTGCTTCACAAGATCCCTGATGAAGTGTAAGTTAGTCTCTAGGTGTTTAGACCTGCCATGCATAATTGGATTAGAAGATAGATGACAACTACTAAGGTTGTCACAGTAAATTGTTGGGGAAATAGTTTGAGGTATCTTCAGCTCCTTTAGAAGTAATTGGAGGCTCATCACTTCTATTTGGGCAGTTGCAATAGCCCTATATTCTGCCTCTGTGCTGGATCTACTGACTTTTGTCTGTTTACTGCATTTCCAGCTAATTAGATTTGTCCCAACATAAATGCAATAGCCTGATATACTCCTCCTATCATCTTGGTCAGCTGCCCAATTTGCATCTGCAAAGGCCAATATTCTGTAATCAGAACACTTTGTGAAACACATTCCAATATCTACTGTACCTTGGATATATCTTAATATCCTTTTTACTGCTTTCCAGTGCTCCAATGTGGGTTGTTGCATGAATTGTGAGCATTTGTTCACTGCAAAAGAGATATCTGGCCTAGTGATACATAAATTTTGAAGAGCACCAACAACACTCCTATACTTTCTAACATCGTCAAAGTACTCTGAATCATGAGAATGCAATTTCAAGTTTGTAATCATTGGTGTTGGCATGGGTTTTGATTCTGTCATGCCAACTCTTAAGAGAAGATCTTTTGCATATTTCGTTTGCTTTAGGATCAATTTATCAGTTGAAGAATAATCTGCTTCTAAACCTAGGAAATAAGATAATTTGCCTAAGTCTTTTAGAGAAAAAACAGTATGCAGTTTATCTATGATGTGTTGTACAGTAGTACTATTCGAACCTGTAATTATGATATCATCTACATAAACCAAAAGATAAGTTACATCAGTAGCAGATTGTCTAACAAACAAGGCAATATCATGAATTGTGCTCTTAAATCCATAACTTTGCAGTGTGTGTGCCAGTGTATTATACCAAGCTCTTGGAGCTTGTTTAAGGCCATATATGGCTTTATGAAGTCTGCACACCTTATCTTTGGAGTTTCATAGCCTGGAGGTTGAATCATATACACCATATCAGTGAGCCTTCCATTTAGGAAGGCATTATCAAAATCAAATTGTCTCAATATCCAATTTTGTGAAAGAGCAATTGAGATAACAAGTCTAATAGTTGTAGGTCTAACTACTGGGCTATATATTTCTTCAAAATCTAAACCTTCTCTTTGTTGAAAACCTTTTGCCACAAGACAGGCTTTATATCTTACAATTTCCCCTTTTGGATTCTTTTTTATTGCAAATATCCATTTGCAAGTAACAACAGTAGCATTTAAGGGTTTATCTACTATGGACCAGGTTTGATTTTTAAGAAGAGCCTGATATTCAGTGTCCATAGCCTTTTTCCAATCGGGAAATTGTAAGGCTTGTGTGGCATTCTTAGGAGTATGAAAGTTAAACTCCCTATCTGATTGTTGTACAGCTAAAAAGGATAAAGGTTTGAGATTACCCGTTTTAGATCTTGTTCTCATCGGGTGTATATTTGTAGTAACTGGATTTGTGGAGGGATCTGTGTTGGTGAAAGGTAGAACTACCTCTAGGACAGTAACTGGAACTGGTTCACCTATGTTTTGTGTTGGTGGGTTATTGGTAGCACAATCTGTGATATCTTGTGATTTTGCTGGGGATGGTTCAATGTTCTTGTAGGGAGTCATATCCTTTGTAAGTGGAGCATGTTGACTGTCCTCTATCAAAGGAATCACTTGATTATATACCTGCTGTGGATTTGAGGTAGCTGCAAAAGAGGGATTAACTACAGCAGGAGTATGAAACATATTAGAGTAAGGAAAATAATTTTCATCAAAAACAACACTTTTTGCAAAATAAAGCTTCCCATCCTTGTTTAAACATTTGTAACCATGATGATTTGGGTCATATCCTAAAAAGAGACATAATTGGCTTTTATAGTCAAATTTAACTTTGTTATAGGGTCTTAGGCATGGATAACAAGCACATCCAAAGACCCTTAACATAGTATAATCTGGTTGCCTTCCAAATAGCATTTCAAATGGAGATTTCATAGATAAGGTGGGTGTAGGTGTTCTATTTATCAGATACACAACAAATACAAAGGCTGAATCCCAAAAAGTAAGTGGTAATGATGCAGTAGCCAGTAAGGATAAACCTATTTCAGAAATATGTCTATGTTTTCTTTCCACACTACCTTGTTGTTGGTGTGTGTATGGACATGATAATCTATGTTGAATGCCATGTTTATGTAAAAAAGTTTTAAACATAGAGGAGGTAAATTCTCTCCCATTATCTGTCTGTAAAGACTTAATCTTCTTTCCAGTTTGGTTTTCAATGAATAGTTTGTAACCTTGAAAAGCTATAAGAGCTTGAGATTTCTGACTCAATAAGTAAATGCATACATATCTAGTATAAGCATCAAGAAAACTAATATAGTATCTAAAGCCATTTTCAGAATTAAAAGGAGCTGGTCCCCATATATCAGTGTACACACATTGAAGAGGTTCTGTATATTCAGTATTAGAATGTGGAAAAGTTAACTGATGCATTTTAGCAATTGTACAAGTTTCACAAATTTTTGAGTAGGTTCAACATGAGAGATAGGAATATGACATAGTTTCATTACATGGTGGACAACTTTGAGGTTACTATGCCCCAATCTTTTATGCCAAATTTCATAAGAGTTAAGTGCTCTAGATTTAGTGAGATAAGTTTGTGGTATAGTGCAAGTAGTAGATGATGTGAAGTTATCTGAAGAAAGATTAGAATGTAAATTTCTATTACAAGTAAGGTCACAATGCTTATTTGGTACACAAACAGATTTCACAAAGGAGTCATGTTCTTTATTGATAGAATTTCTTTCATTCTGCTTTTGGATACAGGAATCAGTTATATGACATGAAACATGCTTAACAGAATTAGAATCTACTCTACAAGATGAGTTGAGAGATGATAATACTGGTTCCTGAAGAAATTTTTCAGTTTTAGGCACTGTCAGGTTGTCAAAACAGTACAATCCCCTTCTAGTTCTGCCCTGAAGAAGCATGGCCCTGGTAACCTAATCACGAATAACACAAGAGTGAGGCCAAAATTCAAAAAATACAGAATTATCTTCAGCAAATTTTGAGACACTTAAAAGATTCTGTGAAATAGTTGGAACATGTAACAAATTGGAAAGTTTGTAAACCATATTATTTGATTTATCTAATAAAATTGAAGAGCCAGTGTTGTGTATGGATACTCCCTTTCCATTACCAACATATAGTTGTTCAGGGCCCTGATTTGAGTCATTATGTTGGAGGATGTTTGATTGCTCTGTCGTCACATGATGAGTAGCCCCTGAGTCTGCGAACCAAGTTGTATCTTGAGTTGAGGGTGCAGTAGTCAGGTAGCTTTTTGGTTGATGAAAAATAGTGGATGGTGGTGGTGGTAGGGTGTTGGAGTATGGAATTGTTGCAGTTGATTGTTGCTGTTGTCCTTGGAAGTGGGGATCATACCTGTGATAACAGGTATGAACAGTGTGGCCAATTTTGCCACAAAGTTGGCATTGAGGCCTATTGCCCTGATTTCTGCCACCTCTTCCGTTTCTTCCTCCACCACCCTTGTTGCCTCTACCACCTAAACCTCTTCCATATGATGCAGCTGTTTCTGTAGGTGCTTGAGCAAGGTGTGCTATAGCTAAAGATTGATTCTTCTTGGTCAATCTACTGTCGAAAGCCTTCAAGAAGCTCTCTGCTTCATGAATGGTGAAAGAAGTTTGGCGTGACATCACAGAGGTAATGTAGCCATCGTAGTCGTCTGGGAGGCCATCAATGATGGCTTGTACATGGTCAGCTTCAGTGAAGCTATGGCCCAGTGAGTGCAGTGAGTCAACATGATTCCTAATAGATTGGAGGTACTCAGAAATTGTACCTGTTTTCTTGGTGTCACGAAGTTGATTCTTAATGCTTTGGATTCTGGTGTTGGAAGAAGCAGTGAAAATCTGATGAACAATTTCCCAAGCTTCAACAAAAGAGGTGCAGGACACCACCTTGTTCTTGTAGTTGAGTGTCATGGATGCATCTAGCCAAGTCATTAGGGCACAATCGTTTTGGATCCAGTCTGCATATGCCTGTGATTTTTGAAGAGTTTTCTTGCTTCCCGATTGTGCTTTCTTGGCGGCATTCGGATCTGGTGTGCTGCTTTTATCTTTCACAACTGATTCTGAATCAGCTTCGGTTTCAATGTTTTCTTCAAATTGTGATGGAATTTTGTCATAGGAGAGATGATCTTGTAGCTTCAATGTCCTCAGAGTTAGTAACACACTCTTCTTCTAGCTCCAGAAGTTGTTCTCGTCGAGCTTGTCCGAGAGTGGAACCAACCCGTTCTTGAGGCTACTTTGCGCAGACACGATGAGAGCCATGGTGGATTGTTCTTCAAGCTCTGATTACCATGTGAACGTAACTAGTGTGAAGCTAATGAAGATCTGAGTTACAGATCTTGAATGATAGAAGAATGAAAGTGATGATGAACAGTAACAGTAGAAAGAACGAAAGAGAGAAAAGTATGAGAGAGAATAGATGTAAAAGAATCATATATTGAATGTGTAACAACAGTAACTTATTCAGAGTGAGTGTACAAGATATTTATATAGTTATTGCTATATAAGAAAGTATGTATTATACAAGAATACATGTATTGTATGCTAACAAAGAGCATAATATAATCTTAGGATTGCATACAAACATAAGAAAAAAGCATTTAACTTTTCCACCATCTTTTTTTATTTGTCCATATATAGTGTGTATGATTATATAATTTTTTTTTCAATATGTATGTATAATTTGGATGTTCTAAAATTTAAAAGAATGGGAAAATGATAAATGAGATTTTTTATAACTTTATTATTAATGAAATTCATTATTATATTAAGAGATATTCTTGATGGCCAGCAAATTTAATTTAATATAGTCAACAAATATAATCGGGGATGATATATTTTTATATAGTAATAAATTTAAATATGTGGGTGTAAAATATGATATAACATGGGTGAACTTTTCGTAACTCATGTGTATAAAATATAGTTAAATATGGATGCAGAAGGTGATAATAAGTTTGGATGTAAATTACCTAAATTATGTGTATAAAATATTTGTTGGTTATATGTTGGAAAAAAAAATATATTATGATAATCATATATTATTACCCTTATATTGGTCTAAGAAGATTGACCAATTATTTTTATCATTTTGAAGCTTTTCTACTTTATTTAGAGAATTATTCTTGTGATGCATGACCGTGAATTATATTGTGTCTAATTATCAAGAAAAGACATATATTTCTCTTTTTTAAATGTATTTGCATTGCCTATTTGGACGCATCAAATTAAAATCCCATTATACCTCAACATGTCTAACCTCATTCTTGGTATATGTATTATTATTAATTAATATAGAAGAAGAATATGCATGAAGTAACAGTACCTTCAAGGGTTTGGAATTCCTGGTGTAATCGGACATCAAAACAGAAGGCTGGAGGTTTATGTAAAAAAGTGGGTAGTGCACTAGTAAAGATTCACTAAATAAAGATTTGGAATCCTCCTCATACAATTAATGGAGTAGGGTTTAGAATAACGTACCTCTAGGCGAAAGCTGATCTCCCATTTATATACTCGTTCGTGATCTTATTATTTTGGGATTAGATCTGCACGAGAACAATTCATATTCGATCCTGATCTTGTGCGGATTTCGTGGCATTATGGACCGTATTGGGTCCATAAGGAGTTGGGCCTTTTGGTGAATCCACTTTTCTCGTGAGGGGAATCGCTTCTGATGGATTTGGGACTTTTGAGCCCAATATCCAAAACAGTTGCCTCAAGCTCGGGAAGTCAGAGGATTCGTACTTGGGACCTTTCTTCGCGGAGTCATTTGGATCATTCTTAGAGATTCATTCCTTTTATCTGATCTTTGGATCATTTGTTATCACGACGCCGTTTGTGGCAGTGCGGTAAGAAAAAAGGTGAAAAAGTAAGACAGAGAAAAAGGCTAAAAACATCTTCTAGGTTTTCAAGAGCATTCTAGAGATTTTCGCTCCAAGTTTAGCGAGATGGTTAACGGTTATTAACGCTTCTAACGAAATATTAAAATTCTATAATTCTTCCTTAATCGCTGTTTTACCGAATTTACGAACGGAAAACTCGCGACTGAATCGCACTCGCTAAAATGGTCTGAAATCAAAACTAGAATTTCGCCACCCTTAAGCTTACATCTCGAGTCTAATTAGGAAATATCAATTTCCTACGAAGATATTTTCTTCAGTATCTTCTGTTTACTTAAATACGGTGAAAATGGTTAAACCGTCGCTAAAAAGCGTACTGTTGCTAAATAACAGATAAATATCAAAACAGACGAATATCAAATCCAAATCACGTAACAAATATAATTAGGTTAATCACATCCCTTAATCACGCCATAGTCATCAAGCAACCATAAAATGTAGACAGTCATATGTTTCTGTCAGAAACAGAAAAGCAGAAAAATGGGGTCTTACAATAATCATCTTCTAAGATTCCATGGGAGGAAAAAGAAGGGAAAGAGATAGAGTTGCTCAAATAATTTTTTTTTCAAAATTAATTTATATTACCTTTTGACCAAAGGAATATGTATACGATGATCCATACATAAAAGGGAGAATTACTCTAAAGGACCACTAAGGATATTAAATTATTAAAGATGACATTTTTATATAAAATTTATTAAGAAGACCAACTTATGTAATATTTAAGCAGAATTATCAATTTTTTTTTTTGAAAGAGACAAACATATTCTTAAATTAATTGCACATTTATTCTGTTTTAAACATTTTTTCTCTAATTAGTAATTATCTATTATACTCCGTTTTAATTATACACCTTCATTTATAGCAAAAGAAAATTTGTTGTTGCTAACTACCATTTTACTGTTAAT
>JASCZI010090670.1:60868-71771 GCA_036250425.1 Stylosanthes scabra
ATTATGATAAGACGTATAATTAGTCTGATTTGAATTTTGTTATTTATTTATAATTTTTTCAATTTAAAATTACTGCCTTTTAAACTAAAATTTAAAAATAACTAATATGTTGTGACTAATTTTTTGTATTAAAAATTGTTGCCTATAAATTTGGTATTATTAAAAATTATTAAAATAGGTTAATATCATTTATAAAAATTTTAATTAAATGTTAATAATTACTGCCTCTACATTATTGTTACAAAAAGTTATTTATAATTACTGCCTCTAAATTCACTAAATAATTTAGAGGCAGTAATTATAAATAATTATTAAAATAATAAATAATTTTTAATACTAGCAAATTTAGACATAGTAATTTTTAATACAAAAATTTAGTGGTAACGAACTAATCTCTTTTAAATTTTAGTTTTAAAAGTAGAAATTTTAAATTGAAAAATTATAAATAAATAACAAAATTCAATGAAAGAATAATTTTACGTCTTATCATAACAATGAAATGGTAGTTAGCAGCAACAAAAAAAAAATTGGTTATAAATACATGTGTATAATTAAAATTGAGTATAAAGGTAACTAAAGAAAAATATTCAAAAAATAATAAATGTGCAATTAATCTAAAAATATGTTTGTATTTTTAAAAGAAGATTTGGTCCTTCTCCTTAAATATTACATGCATTGGTCCTTCTTAATAATTTTTATATAAAAAGGTTCTTTTTAATAATTTAATCTCCCTAACGGTCCTTTAGAGTAATTCTCCCTATAAAGTATAGGTAACCAATAATTTTTTAACCAACAAATCAGCCAAAAAAAAAATAGAACATTCGTAATCACTATTTATAAAAACATTCACAATGAAAGTCATAAAATATCTGAAAACCTAAAGCAATCATCAGACAACTTTATATTTCTTTAGAAACAAAACATTTGAAACCTAAAGAATATCCAATTTAAGTTGTTGGTTGATGTTGGTTGAATTTTCATTGGTTACCTAGCATTGTTAATATATAAAATACCAATAAATATATTACATATTATATTTCCATGCAATATTTAAGTCTCAGAGTTTTTATACAAAATATTACACCATTATAATAATTTATCGAATTAAAAAATAGAAAGTTTACGAAACCAATAATGCTAGCCAATAGTGGCAGATAATCCTCATCCCTCTCTTCCTCATCACCACTGATTCTTCCTCAACCACCACCACCACTACCTCCTCCACCTCTCCCTTCCGTTCCAGGATATGGACCAGGTTAGTTCCAACTCTCTGCCCAATAAACCCAAGAAGAAGGCCTCTCTAGAAGGTGGATTTCCGGCACAGGCGCCGCGCCGCGCCGCGCCGCGTCGTTGCAGCTTTTGCAGTGTCCAAAAGACCCTATTGCAGCCATTGCCGAATACAAACCCGCTTTAAGCCCAACGTTCTCCACATTCCTCTTCCGTCTCCATCTTTCTCATTGCATCGTCGTCACAGATCAGTGGCTTCTTTTTTCTTTTCTTCCTCCTCCTTTTTCTTTGTTGTTATTGCTGTTATGGTGGTGGTGGTGGTGGTGGTGGTGCTGCGGTTGTGGTGGTGTTGAGGTGATAGTTGTTGTTGTTGTTGTGGTAGTGTTGCGGTTGTGATGGTGATAGTGGTGGCGATGTTATTGCTGCTGTTGTTGTGGTGGTGGTGGTGCTGTTGACGGTGGTGGTTGGATGATAATTTTGGTCAGTTTCAAATGATAAGTTGTTATAGTTTCGGATGGTAACTTTGGTCAATGTTAAATGATAATTTCTAATTGAACTTATTGGCTCCCTAAGAATTTTCTAATGTTGATTCCGTAATACTGTTGTTAAAAAAAATATATTATTGCTATAAATTTATAAATTTTTAAAAACATTGATGTATTTTTTATCAAGCTAATAAGTTGTTATAGTAATTTTATATGTATACTCTAGACTTAAATATTGTATGAATATGTAATATGTAATGTATTTTTTTTATCTAATATGTAATGTATTTATTGATAATTAATTCATGTAAAAATAAAAATAATTGTAAGTATAATAAAAATATATAATTTTTCATATCATGGATTTCAAATTCTAAATTTCTTTTAAGATTAGGTGGCCGTAGGGGGCGTCGGGCATATGCCTGATGGAGTAAATTTTTTTTTGGTTGCGTTGCACTTTGTTATGTTTATGTCAAAAACTTTTTATACTTTTCTTAAGGTTTTTAGTGATATGATCGTGTAATATATAGTAGTTTAATTCTAATTTGGCTGATTATTTTATATAAAATAAAAAGGAAACAGTTAGGCCATCATAAATCTTGATTCATCTTCAACAATGAGTTATATATTTGCCGAAAATTATTTTTAATATGGATCACAAGTGTGTGATGTATCATGTAATGTAAGAAAATATGTGTTTTGCCGTAATATGGGGCCGTAATTAGGTTTAGAAGAATTCGTCAAACACGGGTTGTTTTTTGTTTTATTATGTTTTAAACTATAGGTCCATGACGCATTTACTATTTTTATTTTTTTTAAAAAAAAATGAAAATATAAAACCGACGGCAATGATCAAGATCGTTAATCATTGTGCTGCTCAAACGATGGAACGAATCCGTCACTGAGGGATTGATTGGATGGCCAAGATGAGTTTGGCGACAATCGTGCGACTCATATCAAAGAACAATCCGTCACTCACGGATTCAGTGTGGATTGAAAAAAAAATCAAAGATCTGACGGCACAGATCATGAGAGGTGTTCAATCGTGTGGCTCTCGTCATGTTGCAATGCGTCACACACGGATTGCACTTGAAGGACGAAAAAAAAAAGCAAGTCACGGATCAATGAAGATCAAAGGCTGGGATTAAATCCAGCTTCATCCAATGGTTAGGATCAAAAGTGAAAAACACACTTGAATGAGTAATTGTCAACAATCTGGCCCATTTTGCTCATTTTGGTTACCTTCAGCAATCCATGCATTCGAAGTAAAAGTGAGTCTTCATCCGCAAAAGCTTGCTGAGGCCGGCCATTGAAGGAGGTAAGTTTTTTTTTTTTTTATATATAGATAAGAGGTACTAATATTTTGAAATAATAATAATCTGAGTTAGTTGTGTTATTATTAATATAGTTTAGTATTTTAGTATTGTATAAATATTGATTAGTTAGAAGCTAATGAAGATATATTTGTTATTTTTTATGTATATATTAGAGTTAGGAATAGTTTAACGTTATGATAAGCCTAATCAATTTTATTATTATTCAAACAGATGAAGAAAAAAAATTTTAATTATTTCTAATCATTGATTGATTTATGGTACTATATTTTATGTGGGGACCAAGTCACGTATACATAGTATACATAATCTCATGATTAAAATAATGATGATAATATGTAACTGATTAGTGAGATGATGTATGTAATTTTGATTTTTTATGTGTATTAGGGTCATGAGTAGTTTAGAATAATAATAATTCGAATTAGTTTTATTATTATTGATATAGTTTAGTGTTGTGTGATAACTGGTTAGTTAGAAGCTATTGAAGATATATTTTTTATTTTTTGTGTACGCATTAGGGTCATGAGTAGTTTAGAATAATAATAATAATAATAATCCCAATTAGTTTTATTTCTAGTATCATAGTTTAGTGTTGTGTGATAACTGATTAGTTAGAAACTATTGAAGATATATTTTTTATTTTTTCTGTATGCATTAAGGTCATGAGTAGTTTAAAATAATAATAACCTGAGTTAGTTTTATTATTATTGATATAGTTTAGTGTTGTGTGATAACTGGTTAGTTTGATGCTATAGTATTATTATCATTATCGATGTAGGATTTCTTTAATAAGTTAAGTTTATTCATACATTTGCAGGTCGTGGACAATTAGAAGCCATTGAAGATTGAAAAAGAAAAAAATGGTTAAGCTGAAGAAACATATCATTCATAAACTTAAGGAGTCTGAATATGTAAGTTCTTACTAAATTTTATACAATATTTTTATGGTTAGCATATGATACACAAATATATATTTTAGGGCTGCTAATAGTGTAAAATAGTGATATTATTATTGTCGATATTAATATGAAATTTTATTTAGTTATTAGTTTGCTTAATTTAGCTGTTAACAAACAGAATGTCCTGTTATTATATACTTTAATGTAGTTAAACTATTGTTTGGGTTTAGGGTTACATAAGCAATGAGACCACTAGTAATTTTGGTTAGTATTAATTTTGTTCTTGTTATATGTGTGAGCAAGCAAAATGTACCAAGTTGTCTACGTACGAGCAATGTAAACATATATGAGCAATGTTGTGTACGTAATGAGCAATATTAAGAAAACATGGATTAAATTATACTTTAATTAATTTGAGGATTACTTGATCTTATTATTCCTATGATAATCATTTTGAGGATTACTGTATGTTATCAATATTTATGTTCATTATATTTTAAAATTATTAATTTAATTCGTGTGTTATTTTTTTCAGCGATCAAGAAGATTGCGCACAAGGCATTTATCTACTCCGAGTGACTACGAATACATGATTCTGTTTTATCAAAGCAGTTGACTAGTATGTTTCCAGAAGCTTGTTGGTTTTCTTGAAGCTTTTTGGTTACCAATTCTAAGAAAGGTTGTCCCGCCCTAATTCGAGCCTCAACCTCTGTTCGTTTCCTAGTGAACAACTCATTTAACCTGTAAAATGTTGCAATGGTCGTGATAGAGAGACTTCTTGCTCCTTTAAGCACTCCATTAATACACTCGACAAGGTTAGTCGTCATGTGGCCCCACCTCAGACCGCCATCATATGCCAAAGCATGTTGTTCCTGAGGGATCCTGTCCAACCATTGAGTGTAACGCTCCCCACTCGCTTTTAGCCGCTCATAGCGGGTTTCATATTCCCCGACTGTTTTGGAATACCCTGTAAATCAACACAAAAAAGTCACTGGATACATATGTATAGGAGGATCAATTTTGGTAATTTTAAGAAGATTGTCAATAACTCAAAAAATAAAACGTGACGTATCACTTACCCAAGTTCACCAGAAGCCTGTGTAAATACTTATTTCCAAAATCCCTTAGGAAGTTAAACCCAATGTGCCTAATGCAAAACATGTGGACGGCACGTGGGGGTTGTCAAGCCCCATTGCATCGTTGTACTGCTAAAATAATAGACTGATGTCGATCGGAGATAAGTCCTACACCATGAATTGTCATAACATGTTTTCGCAAATGGTTGAGAAAAAAGTACCATGCATCTCCTGTCTCGCCCTCTACAATGGCAAATGCGATGGGCACAATGTTATTGTTTCCATCTTGAGTCACTGCAACCAACAGAGCCCCTTTATACTTTCCATATAAGTGTGTGCCGTCTAATTGTACTACCGACTTGCAATATCTAAATGCTCTGATGCAAGGATAAAAACTCCAAAACACTCTACGACGTAGTATTCTGAAGTCAGGAACCAACTCATCCCCCCGATAAACGGGTGAAGTTTCAAACTCCATAGCAGCTGCTGGTTCTCTTGCTACCATCGCTCCAAACCATGTTGAAAATGCCTCATAAGAGACCTCCCAACCCCCGAAGATATTTTCCACAGCCTTTTGTTTAGTCATCCATGCTTTGCGATAACTTACCGTATAATTGAACTTCGATTGGACCTCAGCGATCACAGATCTTATTTTTATTGAAGAGTCTGACTCAATCAAAGGCTTAATTGCTTCAGCTATCATATCCAAGTCCAGCTTAGAGTGATCCTGAGAAATCGTTCATCTTGTGCAAGTGTGGCTACCGTTGTACCTTCTTACTACCCAGCAAAACTTTCGCTTAATTAAGCTCACTCTCTTCAGCCAAGCACAATTCGCCCTATGTTGTACGCATTGTGCATAAAATGTAGTGGGTTCGGACTCTTTTACTCAGTAATCTACCCCTCTGGAAATTGTGTATTCTTTCACTGCCTTTATCACGGACTCTATGGAATTAAATTCCATCCCAATGGCAAACTCTCCGCCCGAGACAAAAGTTGGACCTATCACATTAACAACAACACATAACTAAAGTTACTTTTCATCAAAAACAAAAAAAATGAGCCACACCACATAATCGAACAATCCTGAGTAATCACTTCACTATACCTTCTTTCATATATCAAATTTAATAATGATAACAGTAATAATGTTCATCATAGTTATGATAATAACAATAATTATTGTCATCTAATACATACTGGGGTTCATGTTTTCAGCAAATTCTGGTGCATTCAAGGCATCTTCGTCCAACACACGCATGAAGGATGGTTCTTGGAAAGGAAGTTCATTAGCAAGAGCATTAGCAACAGGACGCCTATACAATATACTTTTCACAATTTACATCACAGTAGGCTCCACATTTTGACAAATCACGTTCTTAAGCTTTTCGAATATTATCAGAGGATGAACAACCAAAAAACATGGATCATTACACATAAATATTACACCTTCTGATGTATGAGATAAAATCTGCCCATTATAATATATCTTGACATGAACTACCATCTCCATTCTAATATATAATCCTTAAGTGCCAGAAAATACATGCGGACATTACCTCAAATACGAAGAGAGCAGCAAGAACGAACCAAGAACGAAACGCAGCAATTGTGTTCTGGGGTAAAAGATGAGCTGAGTCTCTTTTTTATTTTTGGTTGCAAAGAATCCGTCACTGACGCTTTCCTTTTTCATATTTTTTTATTTCAGTTTAATACAATCCGTCAGACACGCATTGTTTGTCACTTTTTTTTTAAATGCCATAGAATGCGTCATAGACGCATTGTTTGTATTTTTCACTGAGGCGAATGCGTCATTGACGGATTTTGGGAAAGATACTTATCAGAGCCATATTCCTTTCATTCACCACTTTGGGTTCATATTACTCAAATTCACCAACCCTTTTCTCATATTAAAAAAAGCACCCTATATTTGCAATACAACAACATAAAAAGAGACACATGACAACAAAATCCGTCCCATGCTGTCATAAATGCTTCATTTTTTTTTATTAAAACACCGTTTGCCCGCCACGAATTTTATAAATCTGTCTTGGTGCAAAATATATATATATTTTTTTCAAATGGTGTTATCTGATAATAATATTTTTTTCCATTTGAATTGTTATGGTAACTACTCTGTATTTATTTATGTATTTAAAATATATCATATTGAAATTAAAATATATTTATTTATTTATGTAATAATATGTATTACGTTTTAATTAAAATACTATTCTTTTATTGTATTATTTTACTTTCACTTAATGAAATCTCGTGGGTCATAAAAATGACACATCCAATTTTGAACTCAATTTAGATACATCGCTTAAAAAAAATACAAATATTCGTTAGTAATTAAAATAAAAAATAATTGAACAGTTATTGAAGATCAAATAAAATCGAGTAATATTAATCGATATTTGGAAAGTGTTTCAATGTATATGCATTATATATAACCACGCCAAATATATGGTCCAAAATAAGCATTACGCGGCACGACAGAATCAATGAGAGACGCATTGGAAAATTCTACATTTGTCGTCTCATAAACACAAAGGTCCAAAAGAGGTGGCAGCCTTCAAATTGAACATTGCCGTATCATATATAGATAGATAGATTCTTCATTTACTTTATTATATTCCTTCCTTAAAATTCAAGCATGAAATATATATAACTTTCATCTTTAAGCGATCAGATCAGAGAAAGAAAACTACTATTCATCCTTAGCTTGCTAGTTGTTATTCATGGCTCAGAAAGATGAAGGACAAATATCAGATAATCTTCCTCTCGAACAACCTAATGTGGGCTTGCCAAGTGAGTCATATTTTATTGCTATATCCAAATATTATTATATTTCCTGCAAATTGAAACAAAATCACTTATCATAAGCAAAGATATATTATATGGTGTTTATCTTCTTATGCAAACTACTTCTATTGAATTTGAGACGCGTAAATTTTGTAGTATATTGTTTTTTCTTTTTCTTGTTTTTCTTATAAAAATTTTTTGTTTCATTATTCTATGATAATAAAGACTGTAATTTAAATCATTTAACTTTAAAATTTTAGGTGAGTGCTCACATATAAATTGAAAAAATAATAAAAGATACAAATTTTAAGTGAAAATTCCATATTTTGTGAATTTTTTTTCTTTTAATAAAAGTTACAAAGCATCTATATATTCTATTTATCATAAAAATATCTATGAACACTCACCAAAATTTTAATGTGTTGTAAGAAGTTACGAACTAAACGAAGAAGTGAAATATATCTATCCCAGCCGGCTAAAAACACAATTAAAATATGCAACCGCAAACATTAATAATCAAATTAAATAAGGAATATCCATTCCACATACTGACATACACATTTGCCAAGAAAATTATCTAATTATTTAAATAATTTGACTAAATTGTTAGTAAATTGTTATATATGATAGAACCACGCAGCGGAAGCGGCACAATAAATCCAACACAATAACAATATTTCACTAATATTAACATCCTATGGCAGCAGCAATCACAAGCAAATAAGGCAACCAAATTAACAACAAGCACACACAAGAATTTTTAGCGTGAAAAACCTCCTCAATGTGAGAAGTAAAAATCATGGGTCGTCCAGACCAATGAAAATAGCTCCACTATAATCAAATGAGGTACAAAAGAGTCACAAAATATAGCACAATATGTGTATACAACCAGCCAAATCACAAAAGTAACAAGAGTTACAAAAATGAGAATGAAGATGATGAAATACCAAAGAACAGGGGTTGCTGTTCGAGTGTGATTTCTCCCTCCACAAAGCTCCAATCAAAATCTCCACCGTTCAAAATGAAGAACCAGATGAGGCGCACATGCTGTCCAAATTTCAAGCCAATCCAACGGTGAACGAGTGACAAAATGCCGATTGAAGTTGCTGCTGCACTAGAAAAACGAAAATGGCTTCCTTCACTTCTCTCTTTTCTTTGGCTGCACTTGTCTCACTAAAACCCTCAAAAATCTGAAGTGGTATGTTCCAAGAGTGTGTGAGACACCCTAAATGTGTTGGGTTTGGGCCTCACTAGGAGAGAAACAACCTAACCCAACAAATCTCCCCCTTCTCGACTAGGTGGAGGCCATCGCCATCCCGGCGATCAAACAACATGTCTCAACCTTTCCTCTCGATAACACCTTTGTCATCATATCAGTACCATTATCGCCAGTGTGAACTTTCTCAAATTCCAACAACTTGGAATTCAACACATCCCGTATCCAATGATACCTAACATCAATGTGCTTAGACCTTGCATGAAAAGTGGAATTCTTAGCAAGGTGAATCGCACTTTGACTGTCACAAAACAACATAATTGTCTTGCTTGAAACCAAGTTCTATAAAGAACTATTTCATCCACAACAACTCTTTATACGCTTCAGTTGCTGCAATAAACTCATGCTTATTATTTTGAGCTTCAACTCTACCACTTTGTGCCATAGGCTTAGTGGGAGTAATATACAACTCAGAAAAATCATCACTAGGCTGAACCATTGGCTTATCTGCATTATCAATATCTTCCAGTGTTTGTTTTTCAACAAAAATGACATCTCTACTACGGATAACCTTTTTGTAATAGGATCATAAAACCTATGCACAAACTCATCAATGCCATAGCCAATAAAAATACATTGCCTAGTCTTAACATCAAGCTTGGATATTTCATCTTTAGGAATATGAACAAAAGCTTTACAACCAAAGACTCTTAAATGATCATAAGAAATATCTTTACCTGACCATATCTTCTCTGGTACTCCATACTCCAAAGGAACACATGGCGTCCGGTTCAAAACATGAACAACAGTGCTCAAAGATTCACCCCAAAAAGATTTCGGTAATCCAGATTGTGACAACAAGCACCTAACCCTTTCAACCAGTGTCATGTTATTCTTTCAGCCAAGCCATTCAACTGAGGAGTTTTCGGAGGAGTCTTCTGATGTCATATACAATGCTCTTTGCAATAAGCATCAAACGGACCTAAGTACTCACCACCATTATCAGTACGAATGCATTTCAACTTCTTCCCGGTTTCTCTTTCAACCGAAGCTTGAAATTTCTTAAACACACCCAATACTTGGTCTTTGGTCTTCAACATGTAAACCCACAACTTCCTAGAGTGATCATCAATAAAGGTTACAAAATAAATAGACCCACCAAGTGTTCTTGTCTTCATCAGACCGCAAACATCAGAATGCACCAAGTCAAGTATCTCCGGCTTCCTTGAAGGTGAATAACTTTTGAAAGAAATCCTATTTTGTTTTCCAACAAAGCAGTGATTGCACTTTTGCAAAGCAACCTTACAACCGGATAACAAATTTCTCTTGGATAAGACGTTTATGCCTTTCTCACTCATATGACATAACCTCTTGTGCCATAAATCGGTTCCATCAACAAACTCAGCAGTATTAGCAACATCTTTCACAACTTTTGCTTGAGTTAAATAAAGCGTAGAGTGTCGTGTACCTTTAGCAACAACCATGAAACCCTTAGTGAGCTTCCAACTCTTCCGAGAGAATGAGCTATCATAGTTTTCATCATACAACTTACCAACAGAAAGTAAGTTCAACCGAATATCCGGAACATGCTTCACATGCTTCAAAATCAACTTGGTACCGTTGGAGGGTTTTAGGCAAACCTGTCCAACACCAGCACACTTTGCAACACCTTCATAAGCCATTTTCATATCACCAAAATCACCAAGAGTATAAGAAATAAACATATCCCCCCTAGATGTAACATGAATAGAACACCACTATCAATCACCCAACTAGTGCTATTATCAACAAGGTTAACAGACTCAAACTCCTCAACAAGAAGAAAATCATCATGAGTTACATTTACCTTGTCTTCATC
>JASCZI010090670.1:86779-119892 GCA_036250425.1 Stylosanthes scabra
ATGCCATATTTTCGTGCAATCTGTTTGATCTCTACTTCCACCGATTCCAACTGCTAACTCACCTGTGACTGTTGTCCCCAAAAGAGAATAAAGATTACCATGACAAACTCCCTTCATCACTACCAAAGAACCACGAACAACCTTCAGTACCCCATTTTCCGCAACTATTTTGCAACCATTTTTCTCCAACAAACCTATGGAGATCAGATTTTTCCGCAAGTCTGGAATATGTCTCACATCCTTTAAGGTTCTCACAACTCCATCATGCATCTTGATTCTTACAGTACCCCACCCCACAGTTTTACAAGCATGATCATTGCCCATTAAAACTGTGCCACCATTTATGTTTTGATAGGTAGTAAACCACTTCCTATTTGGGCACATATGGTGAGATGCTCCTGAATCAAGAATCCACTTATTGAAGATTTCATAAGATTGTTCTGTCACAGAGTAACAATCCTCCTCATCATTTGAGACGTAGCTTGCTTCTTGCTTTTCTTTTGGGTTGTCATTGTTCTGTTTCTTGAAAGTTACCTTCTTATTTGGACAATTTGCTTTGAAGTGTCCAGGCTCACCACATTTAAAGCATGTTCTCTCCGCATGAGGTCTAGATTTTGGCCTAGACTTTCCACGCTTATTACCTTTTCCTCTTTCATTAGTCTTTCCTCTAGCTGTGAACAATCCTTGTGCTTGATCATTATACTCTCTTCCATTTGAGGATGACATTATACTTGTAGCAACCTTACGTAGATCATCCGCTAAAAGTGATGCCCTCGTCTCATCCATGGTCAGAGTGTCACCCACCAGCATCAATGTCTGCACCAGATTTTCATAGGACTTTGGTAATGAAAGTAACAATATGAGTGCCTGATCTTCATCATCAACCTTCACATCTATATCCTTTAAGTTTGATATAATCCTATCAAACTTATTGATATATTCTTGGATTGAGGTGCCTTCCTCCATCTTGCATGTATACAATTTGGATTTTAAGTAGATCCTGTTAGTTAGAGTCTTCGTCATGAAATTACTCTCTAACTTTGTCCAGACGCCTGCTACAGTTGCTTCTTCGTTCACCAAGAAAGCAACATCCCTCTCAAGGCATAAGATTATTGCAGCCCGTGCCTCAAGATCTAATTCTTCCCAATCCTCATCTTTCATTTCTTCCGGCTTCTTCTCTTTTCCCGCCAGTGCCTTGTGTAACTTTTGTGATATAAGCAGATTTTTCATCTGCATCCTCCAATAGGAAAATCATTTTTCCCATTGAACTTCTCGATTTCATATTTGCCTACTTTGACATTACCACTAGTAGAAGTCATTATATTCAAAATTAAATTTTACCACTCAAATAATGAATAATATAACGTTGGCTCTAATACCAATTGTTGATTCTGCAGCGGAATTTTGACTTCTAATAGCTACAAAGTAATATGAAATTAAACACTACTCACAATAATGCACTCGTTATATAATTACTAAAGAGAAAAGGAAATAAAATAAAATAATAATAATAATATGAAAAGAAGATGTGAATGTAGTTGTTATTCTTGATGATGATTGAATTGAAATTCTACAAACGTTTATATAGTGGTTATATGCTATAATTTCAACGGATAGAAATAAAACATTCCTATAATAACCCTTAGCCTTCCTAACTCTTAGCCTTCCTTTTCTTTCTCTCTCCCTCACAAATAATTAATTTAGAAATTAGTTTAATTCTGTTAGTCTTTGACTCATAATAACTTCTTTGTGTGTAATTTGTCTAATTAAAGAATTGAATTAACCATTGTTGATCAATCCATTAATCCTCGTGGGACGATACTCTACTCACTCTTATTACTTGATACGATCCGATACACTTGCCGGTGGGACTCCATAAGGATTTCGGACATCAGCGCTTCATTGAGTACTCGGCACAAAAAGTACTCCAACGAAGCTCACTCCATTGAACCCGCCAGGTAGCAATAGCAGATCGAGGTGGGATGCTCCGCCATCGCCCTTCTACAAATTTAACTTTGATGATGGTGGGTGTGCGAATTCGGGTTGTAGAGGCGCAGGAGAGGTAATCAGGAACGAGGAAGGAATCATTATGATTTTGGCATTATGGAGGCTACCAACCAATCTACCCATCCTTGAAGCGAAGCAACAGCATGCCTTTTGGGCTTGAAGATGGCCCAAGAAGGGTGTCTTTTGGATCTCATTGTTGAGGATGACAATATCCAAGTGATCTCTGGCTTAAAAGGGATGAATGCTCACAAAAATTCTTTTTGTCTCATTTTGTATAATTGTAAAGCTTTTTTGCACAGCCTTAGATCTTTTCAGGTTTCTCATGTTAAAAGGGAGGGAAATAGAGTAGCCCACTCCTTAGCTAACATGGCACTTACCTCACCAATTTTTTTGTGGGAGGAAGAAACACCACCTTTTGTATCTCATTCGGCCTCTCTTGATGTTGTTGGCCTTAGTTTTTAATACATGTTACATTTCTAAAAAAAAAACAGTGATATAAGCACTTGTGTATATCATTATTCTTTTATGTATAAAGATATTACAATACTAAACCTATCTATCTATCAAGAAGCAAAGAGACTAAATAATTTGTCCTCAAATTTAAATTAGGCAGTGATATAAAATGGAAACCAAACTCTAATCCCGCTTGGTCTATTATACACAATATTCAAATGAACATTCACACAATTGCACATTCATTAACTAAGAATAGAATTATAATTCTTCAATTAATTCTAATAATAAAAAAAAGACATAAGCTCCCTTAAGTTTAGATACCTTCCACCTTTTAAGGTTCAATCGAAACCAACACCTTTCAGTCATAAACTCAATCCAAATCAATTTAAAATCAAGCACATTTATTGTCAAAACCAACACATACTAAAAATGTTTTATAATCAAATCGAAGAATTAACATTTAACATTTTCTTTTATTTCAAATGTAGCCTAAAATTCTCTAATCTACTCACCAAGAGACTTCAGTAAATTTTATCTTGTTTAAATTTTATTTTCAATTACACAATTTCAAACAATTCGTAGAGTTTAGTATAATCACACATTATATAAACAGACTCTATATCTATTTAGAACAATTCTCTAAATAGAAGAAAGGTGTTTAGTAAAGCTCCCCCTACCTTAAGTTGTTGTAACACGCAAAAACCATTTGCACTAATCATGAAATCACTACAAAGTGAGTGAGAGAGAGAGAGCACGGTAGCTTCCGATCCGCCACCCATGTTAGCGACGTCCGCCGCCGACGCCTCCTCATCGCCGTTCTCTTCATCACCGCCTTCTTTCGTTCTCTTCCAGCTTGCTGTTGGCTGAGGAGTTTCGAGTTTGCTTCTTCTGTCATCGTCGTCGCTCGTCCCTCGTTCTTCTCGCCGTCGTCCTCGTCTGCTCCTCCGTTCGTCCTCGCCGTGTTGTCGCCGTTATCTGCCGGTCTCCTTCTCGCCGTGTCATCGCCGTTCTCTGTCGCTGACATCGCGTTCCCCCTTTCTCCCTTTCTCTTCTCGTTCTCTTCTGGTATTTTGCTTCCTTCCTTTTCGAAGCTTACTGGTTGCTTGTTGTGTTCTATCTGGTTTCAATCTGATAGAGGTTGTTGAGTTAGGGTTTAACATTCTCTAATAATTCAGATTACTTCTTCTTCAACATTCTCTAATAATACTCGTACTTCTTCTCTGTTCTGTATGATTTTGCTTGCTGCATTTCTCTTCTTTGTTCTTCAAGGCTTAATAACTTTTATCTCCTCTGTTAGCTACAAATTATTTATTACTTACTAAGCTATTTAATTAGTTGTTAGTTCTAATTTCTGAATTTTAATTAGTTATGATTTCTGAGATTAATGCACTTTACTTTTTTCATAGATTTGTAATGTGTATGGAACTATTATCCGAACTGAAATGCTTGCTGCCCTGAGTTCCTGGTACTATTTCCTATTCCTTAAGAGATCAACACTTATTAGTTTCTGGTACTATTTCCTATTTCTATTCCTGCAGGTGGCTTAGTTTATTTATTGTAACAGTTGCAATATCTTGTAGCAACTTTCTTAAACATATATTACTGTTAGTAGTTAACCATTGATATTGATTAGGCTTACATGATTTGTTGAATACACATAACTAAACAAGTTCCATTGACACTTCTTTCATTGTAGGGCTGTAGGCCTTTCTTCTCCTTTCAAGCTTAAACATTGTTTTGCAATATTGGCAAATTCATTTACTTGCTCAACCTTTGCTTCATCTATTATGCTCTTGTCTACAATATCAAGCAAACGATTCTATTTCATTGAAGAAACAAAGTACATTGCAAGGTTTTTCTCATCTTCAGGCATGTAAAACAAAGAGCTTTTCTTCATGTAAGTAATTCTGCAAGAACAACTCCAAAACTGTAAACATCACTCTTATCTGTTAATTGACTTGTAAGAAAGGATTCTGGGTCAAGATACCCCCAAGTTCCTTGCACCAAAGTGGCTAATTCAGTTGTATCTTTAAGAACAAATCTTGAAGCCCCAAAGTCAGAAACCTTTGCATTGAGATCATGATCAAGTAGAATATTAGTGGTTTTCACATCCCTGTGGATTATAGGCATAGAAGTATACCAGGCAGGCTTCTGTATCACATGTACTAGCAGAGGCAACTGATCGACTGTCCGACGGTCATAATGCTTCGAGTTATGATCTGTCTGGAGTTTGGAAGACATCGTCGTCTGGTCTGAGTCCTTAGAGTGCCTCGCCCGGTTAGTACCTTAAAGGCTTAGGATGCAATTGTCGTTGTTGTTGCTTAATTTCTATTTCTAATCCCGTGTCCTAGCTTAGGAGACCTGTGTGGGGTCAGGCCAGGTATTTCTGTTATAGTTGGGTATCAAGAGTCTGTGAGGATAATGGTCTTATATATATTATATTATCTTGGGATTTCTTCGCTTATACGAAGGAGTTGTTATATATATATTGTTTGATTATATTGATTGATGCGTTAACGTTTATCACGACAGGCTGATATGCATTAATAGGGTCTTAGAGTTTTAGAAATTTTTAGGTTAGGAAATGTGGCATCACGATCGTAAGCAGTGTCACGGCATGCTGAAAATCGGGGTGTTACACTACCTGCATCAAATTGTTTCATTTCAGGTAAATGAACCAGATATCACAAGGGCATACCTCAGCAATGTATGTGTTATAGAGCATAGTTTAGTCTCTTGCCAATATTAAATAATTTGGAGTACTATAGCTATGTATTTGTAATTGATCCAAGAACTACATGGTCTATTGGCTGGAAATGCCAGCATTGTTACAGGTGAAAATATCAAGCCTTCTTAATTGTGTTATTCCAATTTGATTTTGATGTATATCATGTTTTAGTGTTGGGAATTGGGACATCATCTATAATGATTTTTTTTTTTGCTTATTGCAACAGGTAGCATCTTTGTCTAAGTCTCAAGATCCAACCACTTTTGCTGGTAGTAGATCGTCTAATACAGATCTCAAGTTGGACCTCAGCCTGATAAGTGATAAGTGATAAGTGATATATCCATGATAAGTGATAAGACAGAAGATTCAATGAATAAAGTAGATCACATTTATGAATAATGCCTGATTATATTTGTATGCCTCAGTAACTAGTTAAGTATTGAATGCAAAACAGATCGGTGACTGTACTGAAGTTACATAGGTGGGTTGAATGCATAAACTGCTATGTCTTCAAGTTTGTCTTCCCCTGAGAGCTTCTTCACCGTATACCAGCCAAGACCCTCGACCAGTTTTACAGCCGAGATGCTGGTAATTTATGCCATAGCTGGCATGCTCATGCTCATTTTTTCTATTGATTTATTGTCACCAAAAAATTAAGAGCCCATAAATGAGACATTTTGAGTGCTTCATTTAGTGATAAGATTATGAGAATGAGACCCCTTGGATCTTATTTTATGTTTTCAGTCATTTTCTTTTTCATTTCAATGTTGCTTGCTGAGGGGAATAATGTAATTCATGTAACGATTATGGTTACTTTTGCTAATTACTTATAAGTAAATATTTTTAAAGTTTGATTTATGTATAAGTATTTTAATATTTTGTGAATTAAATTTATATTGGCATATGTGAAATTTTGTATAATATATAATTAGGGAATTAATAATAGCAGCAAATTGGTGACCAAAAAGTTGGTTGCTATCCTAGAAGAAAAAAGTTCCCATTAGCGACTGATTTAGTCATTGAAAAGTTGGTCGCTATTTAGCGACTGATTTAGCCACTGAAAAGTTCGTCGCTATTTAATTTTGACTTCTTTTTTTTTGCCTAAGTCTAGCTACCCCAATATAAGCGTAGCGACAGGGCCAGGGCCACGCTTTTGAAGCGTAGCATAAAGAAAGTATAGCTAAAGGCCTAATTTCTTGTAGTAGGGAGTGGTGGTGGTAGAGGTAGTGGTGACGGTAGATAAGTTACAGATGATAATTTGTATAATGTTGGGTAATCACTTTTATTATGTTTGGAAGATAAATTTCAGATGATAATTTTTTCTAATTTTGGATGATCTTTTTTTTTATTTTGGATGTTAACTTTTTCTAATTTCGGATGATAACTTTTTCTAATTTGGATGATAATTTTTTAACTTGGGTGATAATTTTTTTAATTTCTAATTGGATTTAATGACTTCCTAATGATAGTTCCGTATCACTTTTGTTTAAAAAAATTGAACAGTTATTTAAGATCAAATAAAGTTGAGTGAACGAAAATTATTATTATTTAGGGTGGAAAGTAGTAATATTAAATTATTAATAATTGATACAATAATTTTAGGTGAATAAGTGATTTCACCAACCAAGTCAAAACCAAGTCATTTCACTCACGCCTTTTATAAAACATTTTCTTCTGTGTTTTCTGCTTTCTATCATTCTTCTCTCCTTGTGCTTCTTCAATTCTCTGATTATTTTACTGTGTTCATCTTCTTCTTGCTATCATCTTTCGTGGTCGTCGTAGTCATCATCTTCGTCTTCGTCTTCGTCTGCTTTTTCATCATCTTTTTTTTCATGAACTTTGTTTTGTTGTTTAGTTCTCCAATAATGTTCGATTTTGATTTAGATCAAGAAATGAAATTCAATCTGGATAGTTCATGTAAATCACATAAAATTTGTTATAAAATATTACTTTGAATGTAATAATGTTATTTTTTGTCACGAAAAAACAAAATATTTTTTGTAATGGGAGCTACCATAACAATTCTTGTAACATTAGTTTTGTTAAAAAATTTATTTCGTAACAATATATTTTTTTGTAACATTTGTTTTTGTTACAAATGCTGCTTTTTCTTGTAGTGATTGTACAAGTTTTATTTGTTTTTAATCAAATCAACGCTGCTTACTTTTGTTGTGCTTTTTGTTTTCAGATTCGTTGTGCATTTTATTTCGGTTTAGTATAACATTTTATTTCGGTTTGGTTTTGAGTTTTAACACAAACAGGACCAAAATCTAATACAAAACTTAAGCTAAATTGAACCAAAATAAACACAAACACATTTCTAGTTCTAATAAACAACCCAAAACTGAATCAGAGTGGAAAACAACAAGGGAAGACCAAAATCTAACACAAAATAAACCTAAGTTAAATTGAACCGAAATAAATAGAAATGTCTCACTCTAGTTTTAATAACCAACACAAAACTGAATGATAGTGAAAAACTGTAAGGAAAGATCCAAATCTAACACAAAAACTAAACTAAATTGAATCGAAAAAACATAAACACACAATTTGCCAGTTCTAATAATTAACACAAAATTAATGAATCAGAGTGAAAGACAATAAGAGAAGATCAAAATCTAACACAAAACTTAAATTAAATTGAATCGAAATAAATACAAACATGTTACTATATTTTGATTTTATTTCCTTATGTATTTATCGAAGAAAAAAAGTAGAAGGTGCTAGTAAAAGAAGGAGGTGCTGATAGGTGAAGAAGAAGGAAGAGGAAAAGTTGGAGTAAGAAGCAAGAGAAGTATTAACAACTTAAATAGAGAAAGAAGAAGGAGAAGAACGTAGTAGAAATAGAGCAGGTGTATATACTTTTTGTTTTAATTAAAATTAAATTAAAAATATTTAGTTGAGCTTGTTTTATAAAATAAGTATACAAATGCCCATGGCCATAATTGATATTTGGAGAGTGTTTCAATAACGTGGCTCCATTATTATATATACCATGCCAAATAATAGTCCAAAATAACGGTCCAAAATGTCCAAAATAAGGTTACGTGGCACGACAAAATAATTGAGAGACACATTGAAAAATTCTACATTTATCGTCTCATCAACACGAATGTCCAAAAGTGGAAGCTAAGCAACCTTCAATTGAAGCATTGCCGCCATATCATAGATTTTTCATTTAAGTTTTTATTCCTTCCTTAAAATTCAAGCATGAGATATATATAACTTTCATCATTAAGCGATCAGATCAGGAAAAAAAAAATACTATTCATATTTGCTTGCTAGCTGTTATTCATGGCTGAGAAAGATAAAGGACAAAGATCAGATAATCTTCCTCTCCAACAGCCTAATGAGGGCTTATTGCCAAGTGAGTCATAATTTTATCAATCATGCTATCTGTACAAGTGATTTTATTAACTAAGTATAAAATTAAGTAAATTAACAATGACAAGCCCACTCTCACTACCAAGCGCGTGTACACGTGCTTTGCTAAAACACGCGTTTGAGTTCGTAACGAACTCTCACTCGTCACTTCTGAGTTCGTGTTCGATGTCGTCGTCTTCTTCATCATCCTCCTTCATCGTTGTCTTCTTCCTCCTCCTCTTCCTCTGTCGTCGTCGTCGCCTTCTTCTTCTTCTTCTTCCTCCTCCTTCTCCTCCTCATTCTTCTTCTTCTTCTTCTTTGCTTTTAATTGCATGATTCAAGATTTGATTGAGTTGCTTGATATTTGTGTGCATTCTGGGTTAGCTTCATCGTTCTTAGGTTTTTTTTTTGCTTTTAATTGCATGAATCAAGACATGATTGCGTTGCTTGTTACTTGTGTGCATTCTGGATGGTTATCTGCGTGCATTTTAGATGGTTATCTGTGTGCATTCTGAATGGTTATATGTGTGCATTCTGGATGCTTGTTATTTGTGTGCATTCTGGATGGTTATCTGTGTGCATTCTGAGTTAGGTTCATCATTCTTATGTTTTTTTTTTTTGCTTTTAAATGCATGAATCAAGTTTTGATTGCGTTGCTTGTTATTTGTGTGCATTCTAGATGGTTATCTGTGTGCATTCTGGATGGTTATCTGTGTGCATTCTGGATTAGCTTCATTGTTGTTAGTCTTTTTTTTGCTTTTAATTGCATCATTCAGTATTTAATTGGGTTGCTTGATATTTGTATGCATTCTGGATAGTTATCTGTGTGCATTCTGAGTTAGTTTCATCGTTCTTATGTTGTTTTGCTTTTAAATGCATGAATCAAGGTTTGGATTGCGTTGCTTGTTATTTGTTTGCATTCTGGATGATTATCTATGTGCATTCTGCATGGTTATATGTGTGCATTCTGGATGATTATTTATGACAACCAAGCGGTCAATCATTCTTGTTAAACAAATATATCCCTTATATTAAAGGATTAAGCGCGTGAATAAACATGAATGGCTAACCACTTGATTGTTAAAATCACTTGGTCACCATTCACCAAGAATAATTGTAATTTTATTGCTATATATATGTCCAAAAATTATTATATTTCCTGCAAATTAAAGCAAAAATCACTTATCATAAGTAAACATATATTATAGTGATTATCTTCTGATCTTATGCAAACTTCTATGAATTTATGAAACGTAAATTTTGTATAATATTTTTTTCTTGTTTTTCTTATACTAAAATTTTTGTTTTATTATTAGATGATAATAAAGACCATAGTTTAAAAATCATTTAAGTATAAAATTTTAATGTATTGTAAGAATGAAAGGAAGAAGTGAAAGCATCTATCCTGCATAGAAGAGCAGTCCCCAGCCGGCTTAAAACACAATTAATCAAATTAGAAAACGAATATCCATTCCACATACACATTCGGCAAGAAAATAATATAATCTAATTATTATTATTTTATAATTTATAATAACCCACACACCAAACACTAAGCATCTTCCCCAAAGCTTTTCCCATCATATATATCAATCTCTAATTTTAAATTGAATTCCATCTACAACTACGATTACAGTCACTTGCAACAGCAACAGCTATATGTAATTGTGGTGTGATGCCATCGGTTTCTATTATTCCCACAAAAATTGCAATGGGTCTGGTTAAGGTCGGAACTGGCTTTGTTGCTGTAGATTTAAATTCAAATTACAAAGATCAAACCCAAATTCACACCGCAACACACATCACAAAAGCCACAATATCACAATCCTATAAACTAGAATGGTTTCCACAACCGAAATTTAGAACCTTGACCATGTCACACCACAATCTCCATAAGAAGGTACAAGTGAAAAGTAAGTGATTACCAATTCAGTCCCGGGCTGCATAATAGATAAAAACTTATGAAATAGGACAGATATAATTTTTTAGGAAGAGTAGTTGTATTTCATGATACCAGTGGTGTTCTAATGGTTTTAGCCACTGGAACTTGGTATTCATGGAATACGCACGGATGCCTAAAAGCTTTTCACTTTTTTACATTTGAATTGATTTTTAATTTGGTCCATAAAGTTTTAATTATCTGTTAAAATAGTTTTCATGAGGTTTATTTTAATTTTATTTAGTCTCCTAATACACGTAACTTATTAGGAAAAGTATAAGTAATTAATATTTTTTTAACAATCATGCTAGATAACCAATAAAAATTCAGCTAATATTAGCCAACAACTTAAATTGGATCTTTTATTTCTTAAGGTTTCATATGTTTTGTTTTTAAGTTTCGGATGTTCTGTTTCTAAAAGAATATAAAGTTGGCTGAGGTTACTTTAGGTTTCAGATGTTCTATGACTTCCATTGTAGATGTTCTATAAATAGTAGTTTCGGATGTTCTATTTTTTATTGACTAATTTGTTGGTTAGAAAATTATTGGTTACCTATCCTTTTCCTTTTTTTAAATAATAATCGGCCAATAAAAATAGAACATCTGTAACTATTGTTTATAGAACATCCACAATGAAAACCAATAGAATATCCCTAACTTTATTAGAAATAGAACATCCGAAACCTAAAACAATCAACAATAGAAATAGAACATCTGAAAGCTAAAGAAATATATTATCCAAAACCTAAGAAACAGAACTTCCAATTTAAGTTGTTGGCTGATATTAGCTGAAATTTTGTTGGTTACCTAACATAGTTGAACTTATTATTGAAAAAACTTCTATCACTCATACGTTAATGTCATACTTAGTATAGATAGACGATTATTATTACCGTAGATACCAAAGTAATTTTTTTTAATGAATAATACTTCAATTGGATTGAAACAACGTTATTTCAAAGGTAATTAGAAATATAAGTGAAACAAAAATTTTACATAAGTCTTTTGAAACTATGTTCTTTCAATCTAATTCCAGCGTTAATTATAAAACTGTGTCATTTTAGATATTTACCATGGTAGCTGATCAACTACATCAACATAATATTAACTTCTCAGTGATGTGAGTTGTTTGAGAATTAAGGTAAATTTATTTCTAAACTTAGAGTAAAATTAATTTCATGGACTATTTTCAAACCGAAGAAATTTGAGTGATCAGATTAAAAATTAGCTCACTTTTTGCAATATGATATTAAAACATGTTTTTTTTTTGACATGGATATTAAAACATGTTTAACTACGCTTGATGATGATTAGGGTCATACAAGGAACTTCTGGGATCAAACTGTCCCGAGAAAACAAGCTGGCCAGAGCTGGTAGGCAGCACTTCAGAAGAAGCAAAGAAGAAGATAAAGGAAGAGATGAGTGAGGCTGATATCCACGTGATTCCACCGGGTTACTTTGTGACTTTTGATTTCAGATTCCAACGAGTTCGAATTTTCGTTGACGAGTCTGACAAGATCATTAGGACTCCAACCATTGGCTAGCTTTTCTTTGTATCCACCTCGCTAATTCGTGTAAACATATACATTTAAATAATTACACACACTTTAAACTGATTTATGCTTTATGATAATATTTTATATGTTATCCAATTACGTAATATTATGCCAACAAAAAAATATTGTCTTTTATGATATTGATTAGGTGAATAGTTACTTAAAATAACGAATGCGATTGGACCACTACATAAAACATTTTAACTATGAAAATTAAATTCTACTTATTTATCTTATAGGAAACGCGTCACATGCTCCACGCCGCTGTAGTGGAGTTTCAATACTCCATGTACGATCAGGTTGCTTGTATTTATTTTGTCTGTAGCGAAACCATAAATGACAACTTTGTCCTTGAAGGCAAAATGGAAAAGACAGGATGGGACAGCGGCAAATGGAGTAAATGGCGGAATCCTGAATTATCCAACTGGCTAAAGAACAAAATTACAAAAGCTATATTCCTCAACATTTTTTTCCCGTTTATTTACTCTTTTTTTTTAAATGAAGATGTTAAGTTTATCTTCTTAATATGTCGAAAAAAAAATTATGTAAATAAAATAAATATATTGTTTATTAAAATAAATAATTTTCACAATGATAATACTATATATACACCTATTTAATATGAAAATAATCTTTTATAATTTGGTTGAACAAAATAAGTGTACATCTAAAATTATTGATTTTCTAATATTTTTTCTTTTTCTTTTTACTACCTACTATTTTTCTAATTACACTCATTGGCTCCCTATTGGTCGTATAACGTTGATTCCGTAGCATTACTCTTTCGTTATAGTACATGTCGTACTATAATAATTTAATTAAAAAAATTCTTTATTATTATGCTTAATAAAGACTTAAAATTATTAATAATTCTAGGGATATTCTTATTTTGTAAAACAAGTCCAACCAAGTCATTTATTTTTATAATAAATGAAAAATTATTTCGATGTCAAATAAAATATTATTTATGTTTAAATTTTTTATACTAATTGACATCAAAATAATTTTTAATTTGATATAGAAATTGATGATTTGGTTGAACAAAATAAGTGTGCACCTAGCATTATTGTAAAATTATATATATATATATATATATATATGGATTATACTATTTGCATACCAAAATCAGCCACCAAAATTAGCCACTAGTGTATAATACATATTAAAATATAAAATATATATTAAAAATAATAAAACTACACATATATTTATAAATATATTATGATTAATTTTAGCGGCTGATTTTGGTGTTTAAATATAATTATTGTATATATATTATCGACATCATGTATGAACAATTGGAATCAATATTTTTCTATTATAACCTAAAATTAATCTCCAAAATAACAATGTTCAAAGAACAAATTTAAAGATTGTATTTACCGGTGTCGTGCTAAGAAATTAGGATAATTAAGTATTTTAATTTTATTTAAATATTTTTAAAAATAAGGTGATCACAACAACAATAATAAAAAAAAATGATGAATTTTTTATATAAATTATTAAGATGCTTTTCTCTTTTAATAGTAAGTACAAAATAAACTTGCGTATTTTTTGAAGAGTTAGTAGATGAATTTTTTTGGAGGGTTAGACCATTCATAGTAATGTGCAAGTATTTTAAGACAAGCCGATAAAATAGTATGGATCAATCTATTATAATATAAACTCGTGTTGCAAGATATCTTTTGAAAATTTTTTTCTAAAGAATTTTGAAACTTTTTATGTGGTAGAAAGGACATCGGTACAGAGTCATTTTCAGGTCTCAAAATTACATATTAATCCATATTTAGTAGAGGATCGAGAGTTTAGTAACATGTTAGAGTATTGTATATAAAATTTTGTATTTTCATTTTTTCTTTTGGAAATTTAGTTACAAAACTCTTATTTTCCAGACTCTTTGGAGATAATCCTTATATAATTGTCCGTATTAGTCAAATTTCTTCTGGAAATTCCGTTCGATATGTTGACGAACTCACCTAATGATTATTGTTAACAATTGATTTTTTTAATAATATGTCTTTTTAAAACAGAAAATACATAATGACATAATCAATAGAGGTATTTATCAAAGAACAGTGCTACAGAACCAACGTTAGGGAACCATTAGGGAGCCAATAATTAAATTATCATCCAAAATTTATATGAGGTATCATCCGTAACTCATATATCCAACATTAAGTTATCATCCAAAATTTATATGAGTTATTATCCGTATTATGTGTTGGCTCCCTATTGATTATAATGTGTTGGTTTCGTAGTCTTTTTCTTTATAAAAAGTACGAAAATATCTCAGACTCATTAATTTATTGAAACAAATTTACTAGAAATATATTATTAAAAAAATAGTATGAAACAAAAATATACAACAACCGCGCTATGTGCAGGCCATATACTAGTCTCATTCAAATTGGCTCTTCTATCAATCAAATGATAACATGTCATCTTTAAATGCTATGTGCCACAAAATAATTAAATGATGTGTTATTTATTAACCAATTATTTTATAACACATGTTATCTAGTTGGTAAAAGGACTAATTTGACCGAAAATTGTATATTTCATAAACTAGTTTGAATAATAAAATATTTTTCAGGGACCAATTTGAATATTAACCCAATAAATAATACTAACTTTCGTTTCTAAAATATTCCAAGTTGTTATTGCCTATGAGTTAATTAAATTTATTTACTATGTTACATAATTTAGGTTCCAACCTACAGTTCCATATTTATCAAATAATAATATTATGAAAATTATTGAAATGAATTTTAAAGTTAATCATTTTAAGAAAAAAAAAAACCAAAGTAATTTGTATATAAAATTATAAATTCCTACTAATTGCATTATACTACAATAATACAATCAACGTATAAGTGATTAAGTCTTTTAATTGAGCCAGCAAAGAGCGCGTGAGCGACACACAGTCTTAGACTATTATGACATCTTGTCCTCACGCTGATTGCTTACCTTCCTTTCCAGTCGCTTGTCCACCATAAACCCGTGTCCCCACGTAATCACGTCACAATCTCAACATTGAATCACAACCCTTTCAATATTTTATAATAGATCTGAACGGTTTAGAAGACTGGTATTCTGGTACTCCAGAAAAGGACAATAGAGTATGTGACATGCCTTATCGTAATTTATCTTTAATTAATTGAAATGTGGTGGACACATGCCTTATCTCATGGTTGATAATGAAACACACACACTTTTTTGAATAGGTGTGTTTTCATGTCAGATATCTTTTGGACACGATACTCATCGATACTTGTTCGAAATATGTATTTTCGTATCCTTTAAAAAACAAAAAAAATCTTTTTGAATATACTTGACACTCCAAAATATCAACACATATCCGGGTGTCTAACTTTATTTTAACTTATATCCTTAAAAGGAGTTTAAAAGTAGTATATATTATTATAGTTTAATTTTGATGTACTGACAGTATAATGAGTTTTACAAAATCATCCAACGATATTCATGCATTTATATGACTTTAGAAGTAGTAGGTTTGAAAATTAATTATTTTTAATGATGTGATAATACCTGATTAAATGTATGTATAAAACTCTTACATTGACGGTGCATGAAAATTAAATTATATGACTATTTATTGAAGGTTTTCAGAGACTTAGAGAAGGGTGTTGAATCTAAGTACCCTTTTTGCTCAAACTTAATGGTGAAAGCTTGTTGTTAGAAATTGTCTACTGATGATGCAGGAGACAATTCGAGCTCTGTTACAAAACTAACAATTAGAGAAGAAGATGCAGAACATAAACAGAGACACAAGCACGTATCCTGGTTCGGCTACCACCACTGCAGCCTACGTCCAGTCTCCACTACAACCATGGTAGAATTCCATTATAATTTCGAGAATTACAATCACCAATTCACAGAAATTACAACTGCCTTCAATAAGGACTTTAACCTAACATGAGTGCTATCCCAACTCATAAGGGAACCTCTCAGGCTCATGAACCACAACAAAACCTGTTGTATCACTAAGAAAGAAATATATAATTGGCTTTTTCTCAAGACCTAAACTCTTGCCTTTTCTCTCATGGCTTTTGTATCTCTTTCACTCTCTGCCTTTTACTGCCATGATTAAACAAGAATAAAGAGTCTAGAAAATAAAATCAGAGCATAGAAGGAGAAGAGAGTAAAATCAGAATGCTCTCCATCTGCGGATGGAACCCTCTCACAGTGTGTATTCTCCTTGCTTTGTTCTTTGAGAAGATCCCATCCTTCAATTTTGAAATTGATCAATTCTAGCTGTTGCAGGGATACAGCCAGGTAGTGGGAGGTTCTCTCCTTGATGTCCTTGCTGTCCTTGTTGTACTAGAGTTGATCTTGGCCCTTCAATCCATTCTTTGGCCCCAAGAATTAATCTTCCACCTTCCATTTGATTGAGTGAATGTTGGTGTTGTGCTGCCCTACCCTTTGTGTTCTTCCATTCTTTCATATTCTCGTGTCATATAAAAAATTAAAAATGATGTATGGCGTGTCATGTGTCTGTTCCGTATCCGTGTCCGTTCATCTCGCCATCATTAATATCGGGTTATTTTGTTTCTCTTTATAATTTACGAATGCCTACAATAATTTAAACTACCTAATGCTACATACACTTCGAAACTACCAGTCACAATTTGGATAATAAAATCCCAGCTACCAGCTTGCACTTATATAATCCTTATCATCACATATTAAAAATAAAACAAATAAAGTTCATATATTATACATATAAGTTACTTCTGGTTCTGCATTATACAAACAACTAGAACGAACTTAATGGAACTTTGAGACATAGTTGCCCCCCCTAAAACAGTATTATAGTAATGCATCAAAGTTCAAACACAAACACGAGGCTACACAACATAAATATTACATAACACTATCAAATTTTACAACACAAACCCACATAATATAATTGGAAATTCAGCTTCTGGTGTTTGGCTCTTCACTCAATGGTCCATTATTGAGTTTCCATTTGTGCCAGAGACTGCTTATGCTTCCTGTGCAGGTTAACCTTGCAATATATGGTAAATCTTTGCCTACATACCAAGCCAAAATAAAGTGTGAAATCCTTGCTTAGCATGGTTTTTGTGGATTAAATGAGAAATCACAAAAGCTGTGCAGTGGGATGCCATATCTTTATCTAAAATTGATATATATTAATGTTTGTGATGTTTCTACGGGTTTTCCTCAAAATCTATAATTCACTTGGCTCAAATTTAAGGTGGTCTTTGAAATTGGTCGTGTGTACTAAAATAGTCTCTGTTGGAGGCGAGATTGGAACTGAGACTGAGAGATTGAGACTCAGTATTGTGTTTGTTGGACAGGGACTGAAACTAAAATTTCATTCTCAATCCTCAGAATTTCAATATTTTCAGTACCTCCAGATAGGAGGCACTGGGTGACTGAGGACTGAGACTGAAATTTTAAAAACTTTTTTTTTACTCAAATACCTTCACATTAACATTAAAGTTTCTAATATTAACATTTGTTTTTTCTCTATTTACTTAATTCAATCTCTACCTTCCAGTAGTTATCTCTTATTAATAAATTTAAATCAAACACAATAAACAGGCTTAATTCAGTCTCAGTCTTCTAGTATTAGTCTTTCAGTCTTAGTCTCACTTCCAAACGCAGTCTAATATCGTGAATCCGTGATTGCACTAATTACATTTTTTAAATTGATAAAAGTACATCATGTTATTCTAGTACCTTTTTCCTTGGGTGACTCATAACACCGATAAAGACTAACATAGTAGATTTCTGCTAATCTAAAGCACGTAATTGGCACAGTTAAAATTTTTAGGACTAATTTAGTGCACACAGCGACCTCAACCTCAAGGAACACTTTAGGGCTTAACTTAGACTAAATTACTCGCACCTTAAAATAAAAGGATTGAAGAAAGATGCAGTTGGAATATGTTTACCTTAGCAGAAGAATCATCTGCAAGCTTGAATACGTGTTGAATCCGGATCAAAGGCTGAAGAATTGCTTCTCACGTGAGACTCTTCACATTTTGTAATTGGCATCACCATTTCAAAGGCTTCAACAAGCAGTGCTACCTTCTTCTTCCTAGCCGGAGCGAGTTTAGTTACCACTTGTCTCAGAGCAGAATCCAGCATCCACTCCTCTGCATTCTTTCTCTCATCCATCATCTGGTGCC
The DNA here is from genome assembly GCA_036250425.1 of Stylosanthes scabra. Taxonomy (NCBI): domain Eukaryota; kingdom Viridiplantae; phylum Streptophyta; class Magnoliopsida; order Fabales; family Fabaceae; genus Stylosanthes; species Stylosanthes scabra. Next base: position 105,008 of record JASCZI010090670.1, read on the forward strand.
TAAGATCAACCTTCTCGGCTTCTGGTTCAGGAACCAACGGCAGGAAATTCGGCTCTCTCGGGTTGAAATTCCTAGCCTCATCTTCATCTTCTGAACCCTTTTTTCTGTTTATCACTATTTTCCAGTTCTTGCTTGTGTCCTGTTCTTCCCTACAACTCATTATGTTCCGGACAAACTCATTCGCTTCGCCTCGATCATTCTCGAGAAATTCCTTTTCTTCAATAACCATGGATCCATCTTCAGTCATATCAAACATCTTAACTTGACAATGGCTATTTTCATTTTCATTACCATTATCTTCTCCCAATTTGGAATACTCTGTTAGCAAAGATTGATCACAATCCAATTCACAGGATGAGTAACCATTTTCTTGAATCTCAGTAGCTTCATTCACATCTTCCGGAACAGAACTCTTTCCTTCTTGTTCCTCCAAAGATTGGCTTTCTTTCGAATTCGATTCCGGCATTTGCAATCTTTCTTCAGAAAAAATGTCATCATAATAGCTGCTAAGTATGTCATCTAACCATGTAACCGAAACTTCGCGAGAACTCTGAGACAATGACTCAACTTTCGAGTCATTTTCGCTGTCCGAAAAGACCGAAGAATCTGCAACCTCTTCTTCAAGGCCAAATCCACAGAGCAGTTTCTCTCCCCATTCCATTCCATTAGCTCTAGAATCAGAATCGGAATCAGAATCTTCCATTTCAGTATCCTTTTTGCCTTCCCCATCATAGCTATCATCGCTGAAGTAGCTTCCCATGCTTATTTCTTCATGAGACCACATAGTTTCATTCCCTTCATCTCCTGGATTTCGCTCATTCGGAAAACAATCTCTTGGATCCTCATTCGCCTCAATACAATCGAATTTCAGCAATTCGATTGACTCTGCCTCCTTTTCCTTAGCATAGATCTCAATAAAGCCATCCACACCAGTTTCAGAGACATTCCTTGTATCACAAGGAACCTCCATCTTTGGTTTCCTGGGACTCAATGCATCAAGCATCATGCTCTTCTGTGTCTTCAGGAGCCGCCTCCTCGCCGACACGAAATTCTTGAGAGGAGGCAAGTCTGCATGCCGGCGGTGACAGTGCCCGTTAAGAGAACAATAAGTGTACGGACAAACCTTGGCGACCGACGTTCCCTCCGACTCGCTTCCCCCGTGATTAAGCATGAGGTATGCCGGGAACTTTGAGTCCTTCAAAGTGGAAGAACAAGTGGCTCTGGCTGTCGATTTCTTCGGACAAGCTCTAGAAGAAGCTTTGAAGCTTGTGGTCTTTGTTAGCGATCTCACCAATCTCAAACTAGATGATCTTGTGAAATTCTTTGAAGATTTTTTGCTGGATACAGAGGTAGCTACTTTTCTTGAATCACTGGAGAATTTTCTTTGAAGATTCTTGGAATTATTAGTACTAGGCTGAGTAGTAGTGTTCTTTAGGCTCACCGGGAAAAGTTCCTTTTTCGCATATGAACTGCTTGTGGGCTTCATGTAATTAGGAGAGTTCCCATCAATTGTTCTCACCACCTGCGTTTTGCAAACAGGAATATTAAGACTAAGATAAGTTATTTGGTATAAATGTAAAATGATAAAGGATTTTTTTATAACACATATTTTACTTTTTTTAGCGCACAAAAATTGAAATAGAATAAAACTTACTTACATCTGTATCGTATAAAAGCTGTATTTGTTAACAGAATGACACTGGAACTATTTTGTATATGGGTTTCGCTATCCACACACCCTTTTGGTAGATATCAATTTGACACTCGTATAAAATACGGTCATCACAGAATGTACCAATGTATTTCAATGAAACATGGTTTTGATCTTTTTTAATTTACATAAAAAAGAAAAGAGAAACATCTAAAATAGTTAATTTTAAAATATCTCTAACTATATTGAATAGAACATCAAAAATCATTTAAGCATTTTATATTTAACGTATTGGTTGAAATACATGGTTACAATGTTAACTTCCTAGCATGATTGTTTCAGAAATTTACATTAAGTTTTTCTACAATATCCTTGTGTTGGTTTAAAGATAAAGCAAAAACGCAGCAGAGGGCATTAGCACAAATGGAGGATAACATGGCCTACTAGAGAACAATGCATAGGGGTTCCAAGGGATAATACTAGGTGAAAAGGAATTATTGAGGAAGAGTGAAAATTATTTTTTATAAAAGAAATTTTAGAAAAAAACTTTATCATGTGTAATGCATTTTTTTTCCAAATTTAATAAAAAAAATTAAAAAAAAGAAAAAATACACATGAATTATTAATAAAAGCACATATGAATTTTTTAATCACCCAAATTTATATATAAAATATTCTAATAAGGGACAAAAATATTTTATGTGTAACATCTAGATTATTAAAAAATTTATATATATTTTTATCCACAGAATAATAATTCATATAAACTTTAATCTCTTATTCCAAATTTTCTCTCTTACACGGTTCGAACTCCGAGGAAAAAAAGACAAAGAGGATGGAATGTGAGTTAGGGGGTGTATGGGTGGCTGGGTGCGGATGTATAAGGGAAAAAAAAAGGATAAAGCAAAAATACGGGAGAAAAAAGTGTTAATCACCTAAAATTTATCTTATTTTGTAGTTAATTAGTTATTCAGCTTGTAAATAATAATTTGTGTAAATAATTTATAATTTTAGTAGGTTAAAATTAAATTTTTGTTTTAAGTACAACAACTTAAAATAAGTCCAAGAAAAAAATCCTAAGGGATCAGTATTTGATAGTATACGTATAAAATACAATACATAAGAAAAATTGAAGTATTTTGTGTACGATAGTTTTTTTTCTCACCGGAGAGTTCTGCTTTTGTGGGGATGCTGATGGTGTAGAAGTAGTTGTAGTTCTTGGAACATGAAGAGATGGTGGGGGCGGTGGCTTTCCCGGCTGGGATGAGAATCTTCTAGAAGAAGGTGATGATTGAAGAGCCTCAAGATCAGAAAGATTGATTGACCTTACTGGTTTTCTCATCATTTTCTTCTTCATATCAGTGCCTTTGTTTTTCCCATCTTGGTTCTGAGAAGACAAAGAAGAAGACGATGAAAGCTTCATGTTCGCGAAGCGCTTCTCCGATTTATTATTATTAGCATGATCACCTTTGATTCCAACCTTCCTTTGAACCATGTTATTTAATTCCTTTCTCTTCCTTGGCTTAATGGAGTTCAATAAGGGGAAGGAAAAGGAACCTTGTGGTTTAAGTTTTGTTTATGGTATGGCAAAACGAAGAAGAACAGAGAGAGATTCTTGATTCTTCTCTGCCCTTTAGGTTTTTCATTTTGCCATTATTTGGGTTGTTGTTGTTGCTTCTTGCTAGGTTTTCTTTTTTTTTTTTAGTATTTATTTATTTATTTGTTTGTTTAATTATTTATTTTGTCTGTTTCAACTACTTTCAAGTGTGTGGTTCGGCAGAGGATGGAATTTGAATATGAGAAAAATGGCTCCTGTAACAGGCGCCTGATGCTGACTTCCACTAACATTATGATATGATTTCGGCTTTTGGGGCCCTTTAATGCTTCATACCCTTTTTTTCCTCTTGCACGAGTCATGCTTTTTTATTGGGAAACATATCCCATTCAAAAATCCACTTCTCTGCATTTAGTGTTTGATGTGCAATTCTATCATCCAAAGTAATCAACTAAAAAATATCTCAACAAGAGTATTAATTCAGATTTTGAGATATTATTAAGTAAGAGTGTTAAAGTTTAAAGACTTGGAAAGTTTAGGGGTTTGTTTTGAGTTTTTATTTTTAATTATTTATTTTTTGTTTTTAAGATTTTATGGGAAAATAAAAAGAAAAATAGTAAATATAAATATAAATAGAATTTTAGTATATTATATTTTTCTTTATAAAATTCTAATAAAAACAAAAAATGCTAAAAATTAAAATAAAAAATTAAAACCCTAACTAAATGCATTTTTTTTATGATTATTTTCTACTTATGAATTGTGATGATGATGACTGTTGTTAATTAGCAAGTTCAATCAATTTCTTGTTTTCTAGTCTTAAATTTTGTGAAGTTTATCTGAAATGCTAATTTTAAGAGAAAAAAATCATCTCATATATTAATGTAAAATTGTGTTTATAAATATTTTTATTTAATACAAAATTATTTAAATTTAATATTTTATACATTTCATGATTAGTGATAAAAATATTAACAATAAATTTTTATGTACATTTAATTTTAACAACCAAACTCTAATAAAGCGCTTCTTTTCACCCGCTCCTCAACTCAACGTCTCTTTTTCAGGCTCAACGTTCTTTCTCTTCTCTTCTTCTTCTCATCATTCTTCTTCTCCTTCTATTTCTTCCTCCTTATCCTCATTCTTCTTCTTACTCCTTCTTCGTCTATTACTGATGATGCTCCTTCTTCTTCTTCTTCTTCTCCTCATCCTCCTTCTTCTTTATATTCTTCTTCTTCATGTCAACTATAAAACTCTGTTCGTGACAATTATAAAATTATGTTCAAGTATTCTTTAAAATCTTATTTGTTTTTTTCTTTTTCTCCTTCATCCTTCCTCTTCTCCCTCTTTTAGTCTTTTTCCTCTTTATCTTCCTTCTCCTACTACTCCTCCTCCTCCTCCTCCTCATCTTCCTCTTCTTCTTCCTTCTCCTCCTCCTCCTCAATTTGAGTTTCATCTAAGAAGAAAAAATGATAATAATGAAAGCAACGACGACACAACAAAAAAGAAGAAGAATCGGCGAAGACAAAGAAGAATAAGATAACGGCGACGACGACGATAGTGCAGTAGAAAAGAAGAAGCAGCGGCAGCGAAAGAAGAAGAAGAAAAAGAAGAAGAAGAAGAACAGCAACAGCAACAGCAACTACAACCATGACAACAACAACAACAAAAACTACAACGTAACAGAGGATAAGGTGGATAGGAGGAAGAGGAAAAAGAAGAGGCAGAGGAGGAGTTGGAGGTGGAGGTAGAGAAGGTAATAATGAAGAAGAAGAAGAAGAAGAAGAAGAAGAAGAAGAAGAAGAAGATGATGATAGCATCGTTATGGGTGTGAGAGCTGTGGATAGTAGAAGCGCGATTTTCATGCGCATAAGTAGGGATGGAAACAGGCCAGGCCAGACCTGAATTATATGTATTGAGCCTATGCCTGACCTATTACATGTTAAAGGCTTTATATTTTATCTGGCCTGACCTGTTCGAAAGGCCTGGCCTAACCTGAAGCCTGTTTAAAAGCCTGCTAAAAAATAAATTAATAATAAAAATTAATAAATACAAATAAATAACATTTTACAATATAAAAAAAGCTTATGTTATGACTTTTATAAATATATTTATTTAGTAATTATAAGTGTCAATGATTTTTTATGTGATTTGAAAATAAAAAATAACTTTATTGATAGATTATGTGCCTCTTTAATTTGTTTAAAATTTAATAAAATTATTTTTTAAATAATTAAAAAATTATTATAACATAATATATATAAATAGGCCGACCTGTTAGGTTTCATAGGCTTTACAAAGAGCCTAAATTTGACCTTTTTAAATAAAAAGACTTTTATAAAAGCCTAAGCCTGTTTTATTTATCAAATAAGCCTGACCTGTATTAGGCCAGGTCTAAGGCCCCTAGTAGGCCGCCTGACCTGTTTCCATCCCTATACATAAGTGAAAGTGGGGTGGATTGCTTGGTTTGACTTGATTAGTGAATATAGGTGCACATATAGAAGTATTTAAATATTAAATATATAACATATATAATAAATTTTTATGACTAATATATATAATGATTTGAGTGAACAAAAAATATTATCATCAATCTTTTATATATATATATAATATGGTACTTTTGTAAAATACATTAAAGTGAGTTACTTTAGGAATAATTTTATTTGCATATTAAAATCAGCCACTAAATCAGTTATCAGTGTATAATATGTATTGAAATATAAAATATATGTATAGTTTAACTCATTTTTAATGTGTATTTAATATTTCAATATATATTATACACTGGTGACTGATTTAACGACTACTTATGTGTATGTACACCTAGCACAACCCATATTTTTATCTTAAAGAGAAAGAAACATATATGTTTTATAAGTAAAAAATGGACAAAACTTATTTAGACTCATGAAAATTTTAAATTTGTTTATTCTACATTCCTAAAAATTTTAAATTATTTGCAAAAGTAAGGTTTCATCGTATATTAGTTTTACAAAACGCTTTAAAATGAAAATAATTGCCTAATTGAAAAGAATATTGTTTTTTATTTAAATTCAAAATTTAATACAAAAACGATAACTGTTTCTATCTCCTCATTAAAATGTTAAAAATTTAATCAACTGAATAAGGAATTAATCATTTATCAACAGTTTTAAAATATGATCATGATTGCATTATATTTAAATTTCATTATAAACACGTATTATTAAACTTTTGAATTTTAAAATTTCAAAACCAATAACAAAGGCAAAAGGTTATATATATGGATATAAACACGTGTTATTAAACTTTTGAATTTCATATAATACACCGTTTCGAATAGAAAAGTGAGCGAATTGTTATATATATTTATTAAATCTAAATATTAATAAATGATATTTAATTTATTACTCAATAATTCTTTCTGTATGTTTATTTTATTTAATTAATTAAATCCAATCAAGTCATTTATTTTATGTAAAATAAAATATTATTTTAATATCAAATAAAAACTTGTTCATACTATTTTTTGGTATTATTTGACATGAAAATGCTTTTTTATTTAACATAGAAATAAATGATTTAATTAAACAAAATTGATGTACATCTAATAAATGTGTTTCAGATTTTTCACACCACAAAAATGTATATTTACATTATATACCCCGCCTCGGTTAAAATTATAGCATGCTTTTTAATTTTAAATTTGAATAATGGTGTGTCTTCAAAATAAAATTTAAAAAATAGAAAAGAAATTTGATTCAGGGAATATTTGAATTTAAAATCCCTAATTAATTGCTCTTTTATTAGTTGCTACTTTAATTTTAATTTAATTATATAATTATATAGGTTAACAAATTTGTTGCACGTGATACTCATCAACCAATTGCCCACTTAAAATAAACTCATAATGAAATATGCAAAATATGATCAAAATTAGTGTTCCTTGTTTCTGGTTCAATTCTCTTTTATTTTTGATTTCTCTTCTCGACAACCTTGATTTCACATTAATTTTCTTCTTTAATGTTGCTTGATTGTAGGTAGCAATAAAAATTGATTCTTTCTCTTTTCATTCCATGTAGCCATTAATCTTTTTAAAGAGGAAAATTATTCTTCTTTTGTCACCAAGATTTTAGTTTTTATGGTCACATTGATTCCACAAATTTGTCCATAAACATTCATAAATTCGAATTAAGAAGTAAATATTAATAATTACATCAAAGTTTGTCATCATAAGGTAATACACTAAAATTTGAGTCAACTATCTCTCTTATAACAAACTTTAAAAATTTTAATAAGATTTAGATTAAGAGACTATTGTGAATTTGTGATCAGTTTCACATGGAAAAACAGATGTGATAAAATAACATAATTTTATTTAGGTACGAGAGCCAAAAAAAGTTATACAATTTAGGAGTTTAATCATAAGCAAATATTTAATCAAGCAATAATCAAATTAAACACTAACAGATAAACATATTAATCATAAATAGTTTTTCTTGGAATTTCTTCCCCTTTTGGTATACAGGAGAGAAATAAAGTCATGCAAAATGTTAAAATAAAACTCTTTAAAGTTTTTAGTCACCCAAACAAAAGTGCATATGGAGATAAAATAGTATAGCAGGATCTTGAAGCATTCCATTTGGCATCAAATTCCTCTTGTTCCTCTTCCTTGGATCAACCTCCCATTCTTCATCCGAGAAGCAAAAGTCTTCCTCAAGGTCGAGAAAATCTTGCTTTCTTACTTCGAAGATTTGTTTTCCTTAATTTGGAAGTAATATTCTCTATTCCAATAATTAATAAAGCGATGGGAATATAAGAAGATTTTTGTGATTAGAAATATAATGAACCGGTTCTTTGTTCTTGCTTTCCAATTCGTCCTGCATAGCTGATTTTGATGCATCTACATCTTCTGTTCTATTATTCATCTTAGATTCTTCCTTCAACCCATTGGATTTCCATGACTTGTTCGTTTCTGCCACATTGGGTATTCTTTAGCCAAAGAAAAATGCTATATATATATATAACAATAAGAATTTATCTCAACGAAGGACGTGAAAGTTTATTCACAATAACATGAAATCTTTTAATCACAACATCAGAGACAAAGCTTCAAGCAAAAGACATATCTTCTATTTTTTTTAATCAAACCTATAACTACAAAGTGGCAGAATCCTAGCAGAATGATGAAATATACCAGCACCCATTGTTTCTGTCATATTGTGATTTATCCAATAAATATTATTTTCTTCTTTACTGAAAACCAAACAAAAAACACAAACGCCATTGAATCATTAAAAACGATACAATTAAAAAAAAATTACATGAGACGCAGAAACCACCTTCTTTGCATCTCGGGGGAGTCTCTCCAGTGGCGCTTCCTTGACGATGTGGAGAAGGAGTCGTATGGTGGAGACGCCGACAGTGAAAAACAGTTTGCAGGAGAGTCAGGAAGGAGAGTTATTTCGTAGATATTTCTACCGTTTGATATGCTGTGAAGTGTTATTATCTATTTGTTTGTATTTATAATATTAATCTCATTTTATTCTGCATTAATTTCAAAATCAAAAAATTGATTGTGAAATACTAAATTCATGACATGTTTTAAATTTCAAAATTTGAAATCAAGTTGCAATTGTAATTGGTGAGATATTCGGTTGTTATACTTGAATAATTGCTTTTTTAAGTATATTTAAATAAAATTAATTAGGATTTTCTGATTTGTTGGAAGTAACATCGATCGACCAATTGCGCGCAGACACTTGCGATCATTCAGCGAAATACACATGTCAACAGGAGAGGACTGCCAAATGGCGAGCACAGATCAAGAACCCTATTTTTTTATATATTTTAATAGATAGATATTATATTTACTAATGTTTTAAAAGAATTAAATTTTTAAGCTATTATGCATTATTAAGCTTGCAACTATAACACAGGTAAATTAACGTATTCTAATGGTGAAAAGAATACAGAAAAGATAAAAAGTAACACGAGTTATGTGGGTCTCACATTGTGTTTTTGACCCAAAAAAATTATCAAATATAATTACAATATGTATATTATATATGAATACACTATGTATGTAAATCCCCATCCATAATTAAAGTTATTTCGCCTTCTATGCGAGCTAAATAGAGGAAGAGTTTTATTAGGCAATTAGACTGGCGCCTACTAACTCAGAAAATCATTTATTTAATTCGGTTGGGTAATGTTGTGGCTCTCAAAAAATGGTTGACGGAGAGTCATAAGATGATCGTTTGATAAAATAACTCAAAGAATTAATTTTGGTGTACACCTCTTTTTGATGTACACCTCCAACCAAATTTTAAACGAACAGATTTTTACTACTAGAATGAACAAATTTTTTAAAGCAAACGAACATATTTTTAATATGTTCGTGTCAACTATAAAATATGTTCGTTGTATATATAGATTTCTGTTCGTGCACGAACAGAATTTTACTACTAGAACGAACAGATTTTTAAAAGCAAACGAACAAGTTTTAAAATCTGTTCATGTCAACTATGAAAACATGTTCGTTGTATATATAAAAATCTGTTCGTTTGGGACTTGGTTGAAGATATACACCAAAAAGAGGTGTACATATAGCATTACCGTAACTCAAAATTGCTCTCAATAAGCAGAAGCCACACATATTGTGTTTGCTCTCAAAATAATAAATTACTGCAACGACCTCTTTATTAGTATGTGATGCATTAATATAAAATTAAATATAATTAATTGAGGGTAAAATTGGACTTTTATTAAAATAAAAGGTTAATTTGTCATTTTACTTTTGAGGAGTCAGAACCAGCTTTAAAAAGCTACTCTTGCGAGTTCTCAAAAGCACCACTGGCTCTAAAAAACCGGGAGCAAAAGCTTCTTAACTTTTTGAATTACCAAACGTAAAAACATAACTCCTATCTTTTGAGAGCATGAGCACTTGATTTTTTAGACTTTTTAAACTAATAAAGAGCAAGGATAAAGAAGCCACGAGTCGTAGCAGCAACTTAACCTTCCAAACGAAGTCAGGCATACGTGACTATGTGAGACATATGAATGATCAAGTGAGTAAATTTTATTTAACTGTTTATAATTATTAGTTAAATAATTGATAATTAGTCGTTAATTGAATTATAGTTGCTAAATTTATCGTATCCGATAATTTTTTATCCCAATAGTGTGTGGATTCAAGTTAACTATTATTGCACAGGCAGGACTTGCAAAATTACTATTGCGCACTCTTTGACTGCGTAATTATAACTGCATGCCTAATAGTAGAAAATCGCATAAAAGGCTAAATTTTTAAAGAGAATTCATAACGGTAAATATGATATTTATTTATTAAAAAAATGTCCATAAAAAGTAGAGACGTATCATTTTATCAAAAAATAACGAACAATGTTTTGTTTAATAATTAAACAATATTTCTCATCCGATCAACAGTCAACACTAGGCCGACACTAGCTAGTGCCTTATTTTTATTTTATTTTATTGGACGTGACTCGTGAGTGCCTTATTTTTTAAGCTTCAAAGAGCACACCATTGTACATTTTTATGATTTTATGTATCAAAAGGGAAAAGGATAACATTTTAGCACCGTCCAAAAATAAAGCACAACAGTTTTGAATGTTGATCATTTGAGAGACTTTATCTTGATATGACTAAAATACCCCCCCGCCTGTAAGTTTTGGATAAGGGTTGTCTTGCGGGCTTGGGACGGTAGATTGGTAGTGAGAGTCTCAGAGATAAGGACAAGAAACATAACTAACTTGTTTTCGGCCTATTAATACTCAAATCGGTTACTGATAAAAGGATAATTTGTTAATCATATATCAATCCATCTAAAATATAAGAATAATTATATTTGTATACCAAAATCAGTCATCAAATCAGCCATCAGTGTATAATATTAGAAGTTTATCTTATTATAAATTTTTTTTGTGGCCTAAATGTAATTATAGATTTATTAATAATGATTTAGTGGGTTTATAAGTAGACATTTAAGCTTTTCCGAACGTTACACTTAACTTAAAACGTCTTATATTTATTACTTTCGAACGTTACATAATAATTGTAACCGTTGATGCTAATGCTTGATGGACGCATTAGATTTATGCAATTAACACAAATAAAGACTGTCCTTTCTCCGCCCTTTATAAAAACACGACATTGCAGTTTTACTCTATAGAAAAAGAGAGAAAAACCATCATCATAATGAACGTCTGAAGAAAGAAAAAGGGAGAGAAGCCAGTCTTGAAAATTACAAGTTTTCAAAGATCCTATTTAACGCTCCGCATCCTATCTGCTTAAAAATTATTTATAAGACGCATTAAAATACAAAATACATGTATAATTTAATTTATTTTTAATGTGTATTTAATATTTCAATGCATATCATATACTAGCGGCTAATTTTGATGTATACCTAGTATTGCTCAAAATACAATTTGATGCTCCTGTCACTGGAAAAATCATCCCTCTTCAAGTGTCATAAAATAATTAATAATATTAATATTATTTTTACACCTTTTTAATATATATCACATTAATATTCATAAAAAATATGATTATTATTAATTAAATATATATTTTGATAAATTTTATTTTAAAAAATAAAACAATTAATAGTTCATGCATTTTTATACGGATATTAATTTGATATCTACTAAAAAAAGTATATAGCTGTTTGTTAACTAATTTGATGTAATACATCAATCAATAATTTTATCCTCTCTAAAAAAAATTAATAATTTTATAACACATGATATTTAATGACGATACATTAATTCATCGGTGTTTGTAATTTTCTTCTAAATAAATTCTCAACCATAGTCCATAGGAGAGTTACAATAATCATATCATAATAAGAAAAAATAGTAAAATACCCCAGCAGCCGGCCTCGTCCTGCTAAAACTTACCAAATTATGGCAACATGAAATTTATCAAACTTAAACTATGAATTCATGATAAAAAAATTAAAAAGAAATTAAAAAAAAAACTATGAAAAATCACTATATATAAAAAAATCTTACACATGTATTTATCGAATTATATTACATACTACTTATCTACGAGGATATCTCTCTTTTACAATCATCCTTAAATAATTATCCAAAAAACTATAATTAAATAATACGTGAAATATAAAATAATTTACATCATTATAACTCTTAAATTAATTTATTTTTTAATTTAGCAGTGAATTCTATGATACCACCTATAAAAAATCGCATTATACAATTCATAAATTTAAAAGTTTAGATATATTAGTCTATAAATATTTTTTTTAATTATAATACCACCATAAAATATTGGTAGATACTACGATGAAAATAATAAAAGTATCTTCATAAGAAGATTTTTGTTTTTGACCGTCGAATGATAAATTAAATGGTTAGATTTTAGAATATTGTAAAAAGTTTTGCTATTTTCTTTAAAGGTGTAGCATAAAAGACCAAATTTTCATTTGAAGATGATTTTGGCATTTTCATTTGTGTAATGGCCTAAAATATTAAAGACTCTCCTCCAACCTTCTTTTTGAATTTTAGTGGTGCTTCAATCAAAGCCAATGATTACTGGCAACTTCACACCATCACTTTGCTATCTACTCTGAAAATTTTAGGAAAAAAAGATATTTATACCCGAATCTTTTAAAAATAGTATAAATGTATCATTAACCTTTAAAAAATACTAAAGTGTGGCTGAAATAGGTCTTGTTTTGTCTCAACGATGTCCAACATAAACACATTCTCACTTCATACGTCCAAAACAACATTATTTCTTCCCAAATTGTGAAGCTTTTATGTAATAGCCAAAACGAAGTCGTTTTTCCTTTCATTCGTTCCCCACAAAACCCTTCATCTTGGCAGTGTTATTACATACTCTGCTCTAACGTGTAATTGAAGGTGTCAAGATGGGTGGTTTTGTGGGGAACAAATGAAAAGATAATCGACTTTGAGTTGTCTCCTGAGACGCTGCAGTCGGGGATCCTTCTCGTCGGATGAGGGGAGAACCCTAGACCACCTGATAATACCACAAACACGTTAACCAAGCAGCATAAAATAAAACACAAGTGAAAATTAGACAACGAAACAAATAAATCGGTTTACCTGGAGGCCTATGGCCACTCAATGTCGTTGAAAGTGGGAGGGCGAAGGAGGGGAAACCGCCAGAAAATCCAGCTCTACAGCAGATCCAACGGCCCTGCCATCTGGACGACATTCCTATTGGCTGCTCGACACAGGTTCTTGTACAGCCAGGCTAGCACTGCGGACCCCTAACTGTATCAACCTAGATCGTCAATGCGCAGCAGATAAGGAAGCCAGCGAACATGAGCCCGAGTTCCGGTCTTGTCCCCGAAAAGACAGATCGACAGCAACATCCAGATGTAAGTTCTGGCATGCATGAACACCATCTAGTCGGTCGGATGGTCAGGGAGAACTCCGAAGGTGCTCCTCAACCATGAGAACGTCATGATGCACTGATCCGCGACCGGCGGTGCGGGTGGCTCGCCGAACATCTCTCGGAACCAGTCCCATCTTGATCTCCCTGTACCATCTGGCATCATGTTCTCGAAGTCCCAAAGGCAGCCACTCACAGGCTCGCCGTCGATGGGTAGACCCAACTGGTACGCGACATCCTCGAGGGTGATGGTGCACTCGCCCCACGGCATGTGGAACGAATGAGTCTCCGGTCGCCACCTCTCTACAAAGGCGCTAATGAGCGGCTCGTCAATCTTGAACCAGCGCTCCGTCAGTCGTGCAACCGGGAGCAGACCGGCCCGCTGCACGATCGGCTCAGCGCGTGGATCTAGGCCCATCCCAATCTGCCGACGGACGGTGACGATACACCTATCCTTCTGCGTTGAATAGGAACAAGTATTGAATCAGGAAAAAAAATGGATAATTCGTAACGATCAGTTAAAGCTAAACAGAATATTGATACGAAACTAACACGTAAACCTGTAAATAAGTCACGATGAAGTTAATAACATCTATTAACACCCTAAACAATAACATCTAATTTAAACTAACTTAAAACCTAAAGTAAATCACCCTAACAAATAAAGCACATCTAACTAACAAATAAATCACATGTAATTAACAAATAAAAGACATCTAAATTAAAAACGTAAAAAAAAAACTAACCTTGGCGTGGACGTTATGGGAGACGTGTGAAATATCATTGAGGCGGTACATCTCCCGTCGGTCCTCCGCGGCAATCTTCTCGATTGGACGGTCCTCCATGAAGAACACTGAAAAGCTCTCTCAATCTTTTTATCTAACTTCTCTCTAAAAAAGTTCCCACTTCTCTCTCTAAAAACCAATCACTCTCAATCCGAAACACCCTGCAACGGATTTTATATGGTTTTTTTTCACCCTGAATCCGTGGCAGGGTGCCACGGATCCCCCTTTTCTCATATTAACACCGAATCCGTGGCAGGGTGCCAGGGATCCTACACAACTGTTTACAAATTGTTTTGAATCCGTGGTGGAGTCCAACGGATTCAAGAAATCCCTACACCCTGCCGCGGATTCCATATAAATGTAAAACGGTGCAATCTGATTAATTTTCTGGTTTTAGTGTAATCTGAAAAATTTGGTTCTCTTTTAGTATATTTTGGTAACTTGCCTATATATATATATATATATATATATATATATATATATATATATATAAAATTTTCTCTCT
>JASCZI010090670.1:139300-156635 GCA_036250425.1 Stylosanthes scabra
AGGCAAGCTAAACGTGAGGTAGGTCAAGGTGTGGGAGTGGTTTGGGCTGATGGCGTTGGTGAGGCTAAGTGAAGGGGGTGAATCACGTTTTTGAAAACGTGAGTTGGGGAAGGGTACGGTTGGGTGTGCCTCACGTTTTGGTTGGGAGTGTGTGGTCACGTTGGTAAACGTGATGGTGAGGGTGAGCTTGGGAGGCTCGGTTTGTTAAGGGTGGTGAAGGGAGGTGGCCAAAGGGAAGCCACGTTTGGTAGCATGCATGCCAAACGTGAGGTTGGGGAACTAAGGAGATCACGTTTGGGGAGGGGGAGGTGAGTTTGGCTATGTTTGGGCTCTTGGCAAGGTCAAGGCCAAACCAGGCTATAGAGTACTCTTTTCATGCCATGGGTAATCAAATGGGTGGTTGGTGATGAGCCAAGGTGAGTCATGTTCTTGGGTTAGTGAGGTAAGGGGTTGTGCTCAATGCCAAGTCACGTTTTGGCTTGACCAAAGATGAGTAACTATGGATTGACGATTTGGGTAGTGTGCCAAAGCCAAAGCCAAACGTGGGTATTGGCTATTTGTGTGGCATGGGTTGTGAAGTGATAAGGGTGTGCCAATGTGTGCCAAGGTTGGCCAAGTATGGCTAAGTCAAGTTTAACTCTTCTCTGTAACTAGAAAAATAGATGTTCTCTGCTCGTTTGCCTTTCTCAATCTCTCAACAACCAAATTAATTTTCCTGCGATGAAAATTATCTTACAAAATTACTCTGTAAGTAGCAGAACATAAATTTTCTACTAGTAAACCTCAACAGAAATCAAGTCAAATCCATGCAATTTACATGTGAGCTAACAAAACAGAAATCCTCTCTTAGTGACACAATGTACCACTAACCTGCAAAATATGAATCAATATATGTAATCCTACTAGACATACATAGACATAAACACAAACAAAACTATTACTAAAAAGAAAGAGGTCTAAGTTAGAGAACTAATTAATACTATATTGTTAATCTAGTTAATCCCCGGCAACGGCGCCAAAATCTTGATGCTCGAAATCCTTTCGGAATTCCGGAGTTCCACCGGCAAGTGCACCGGATCGTATCAAGTAATAAAGAGTGAGTAGAGTGTCGTTTCCCACGAGGATTAACGAACTAATCAATAATGATCAATTAATTTTCTAATTAGACAAAATCAAATTAATGAGATATATAAAGTATCTAAATTAATCCTAATTAAATCAAAACAAATAAAAATCAAATCTAATAATAATAATAATAATAATAAAGAGAAACAAGCCTAGGACTAAGAGATATTCACCCAAGCAACAATCCTAATTTAATTAATCAATTTCTTCTCATGCAAGCAATCATCAAATCACAAAGAACCCTAATTAACTAAACCCTAATCTCTTAGTGATTTAGTTTCTCTAATCCTAATTAATTATCAATCTCTTGATTAATCAAATAAGAAAAGAGGTGAAGACTAATCCTAGTTCAATTATGTGAATTACAAGAGGAATTAATTAATTATCTCTAATCTAATTAACCCTAATTGAGATTCACACAAACAATTGCATAAACAACCAATTAATTATCTCTAATTTAGAGGAAATTTATGTAGATCAATTCTCAAACACAATCAATTTAGGTTCCTCTCAAAATTACTAAATTGAAAGCAAAGAAATAAAATACCTCTCGGTTAGTTTAATTCCTTAGTGTAAAGAACAGAAAAATTGATCTATGATAGATGAAACTTGTAATTAAAGAAAAAGAAAAATCATATTAAGACTATATGCTTGGGATGAACAAAGCCCTCATCCCTATGCTTGTGACAAAAATGCCACTGAGAAACCAAAACAGAGAGAAACCAAAAACTAAGTCTGTGCCGAGATGTGATAATCTCAATTAACATAAAACTAAGCTATTTATAATAATTATTAAACCTAATTAGGTTACAAATTACTGACGGCAAAACACTGCAGAAGATGGGCTTGGGTCAAGTGAGTCAAGTTTGGGTCATAAGCTCCAAACGTAAATTGCTGCTTCATTTTGAATGGAATTGGGCTAAATCACGTTTTGCATTATAAGCATCAGACGTGATTTTCAAACATTAGTGGACTTTGGCCTTGATGCTTGGAAGCTATGAGCTTGCCTTGAGAAAGAGAATGTCACGTTTGGGTGTTAAATTGCCAAATGTGATTTGGCTTAAAACATGTGACTTGAAGTGGACTTCCCTTGATCTTATCTTGGTCACATTTGAGAAGCTTGACTTTGTGAAGCTCACATTTGAAGCAGGATCATCAAAACGTGACTTGTGGCAAATTTGACTTGAGCTTGGTGAGTCTTGGTCCATCAAAGTGTGTCATGTTTGGACCTTTGCATAGAGCAAGGCCAAACGTGACATGTATATTCCTCTAGGGTGAGGTATGCAACATGTCCGAACTTGTTTTGTTCTCTGCTTCTTCTTCTTCCTCTGTTTCTTCATGGTTTTTTTGTAAATACATAATAAACACTTAAGATACTAACTGATAATGAATTAAACTAAATTACTTGAGTATTAAGTTAAATATCTACTAAAAACGCATGAAATTAGGGCCTAAAACCATGAATGATGCACACGCATCAGGTTGAAATATTGTGCATCCCTATAATCGCTGCTATGTCTCAGGGCAGATGAACTGTCCCCTAGGAGGAACACACCACCCAGAGTAGAATGGAGAAGTTAATCTTCTGCATATCCTTGTCATACCAACTGTGAAGTACTGATCCCATGATGGATTCAAGTAAATCCGCGTTACTGGAGTAAACTCGCAAGCGGTGAAGGTACGGCGGTGGAGTTTGCGATCCAACCCAACTGATTAGTTGCTGAACGAACCCTTTAGAAACTTGCTGTCACTAGGCCCTAATGCACTAGATTGAATGGCGGTGGAGTTTGCGATCCAACAACTGGGGCTGAACGAACTCTTTAGAAACCCGCTGTCACCAGGTCCTAATGCTCTTACACCCGTGATCACCGTGGTGAATCCGTGTCGCAGGGACCTCACCCTTGCTAGCAGGGGCATACTAATAGCAGTAACGGACTTAACCCCATTCCTCCCCATCCGATCCTATGGGGACTCGCAGCTAAGGTCATTTGCACATTTCACCCCACAGCCGAGACACTATGGGACTCTACTCGCTACTTACGAAAATCATAAAAGCAGAAAAATAAATCGGCAGCATAACAGTATGTAAAATCGCAGTTTGCAGTAATTTAAACGGACAGAATAACGGTAAAGCAATTTAATTAAAACTGAAGTTTGACAGAGTAACAGTAAAATAAACAGACGATAAAACAAAAAATAAAAAGTTTGGCTAGTGAATGGACAATAAAACCTAGAATGGAACCTTAAAAACTAAGCTAAATGTGGAAGTGGGCTCCCTTGAAAATGGTGAATGGCTCCTCTATTTATAGATGCTGAAACCCCCTAATGTGTACGCATGGAAGCTTCATATGCGTACGCATTAGTGTCAAATCTACCAAATGGGTGTGCCGCCCAAGGCAAGGATGCGTATGCATGGCTTCCTTCTGTGCGTACGCATGGGGTCCAGAAATGACCTTCTAGGTTTTGTTGTGATCCTTTCGTACCTTTAGCTCTTTCCGGTCACTTCCACTCCGAACTTTGCCTGTTAAATCCTGAAACACTTAAGCATACACATCAAGACATCGTGCGGAACGGGAAACAATTTAAAACATAGTAAATATTGACCAAAATAGCATATAATTACAATTACAGCCCTAAGGAACTACTAAGCGCAATTAGGCCTATTTTGCTAGCATTTAAGTGGAAAGAGGGTGATAATTATCAATTAATGCTACGAAATTACCCATCGGAACGGGTTTTATCAGGATTGTTCTGGATTCTCAAACCACTCACCTTCAAGTTGCTACTCATGAAGAACCTCATCATCAAATACAAAAACAAGCAATGGTAAGATAACAGTTGAAAATGGTTAAGTCAAATTTTTCTTGAGTAATGGTTTTACCTACTCACATTTAAATCTTATTAGTTAAGATTAATCAAAATTATACATAAGGTAATCAAATTTAATATTATGAGCATTGTTGTTCTTACTTGGAGTACTAATCCAAGCTTAAATGGACCTGAGAGAATGCTTGAAGTGACCTTAAAAGAGTAGTTTTCTGGAGCAAGAACAACACCTGACTCAACAGCAAAAGCAGCTTTCCATGCAGCTCTAAATGCACTGCCTTGATGAAGTTCTTTTCATATTTCAGATCCTGGATAATAAAATTTAAACTGGAGTAAGAAAGAAAATAATCATACATGTGCACATTAAGACAGAAGAAAGGCAATCTCAGGAATTTGCTAAAAATAACACAAATGGCAAATTCTTAAAAACAAGTAACACCATGATATTAGAACTAGAACTCAGAAACAATATTTATCTTTGAAAAAACAAGTAAAAAAAATAAACGAAACTCGAGGTTAACTTAAGTATGATGCAGACACCTTTGACATGTTCCCGCACTTGTTCAACAGTATCCCTCTCAGGATCAACAGACATAAAAAATGGTACAATCTCAATTCCAGCTTTCGCCTCTGCAAGGCACCAAAACAGATGGATATATAGCTATAAATTCATTATTGACAAAGTCAGAAGTGAATATTAAAACATTGTAACAAGCATTCAGAAGTTTCCTTCTAATCTTGATTCTTGAGAACTCATACCCACATAACTAGTCAAAATTCACTCCGTTCAATCTCATAAGAAACTAGGCACATTGTATCAAGTATCAACATAGTTGTCACGGACGTCTAAAAAATTGGCTGTTGGTATGTCCAATAAAATCAAATTTCCAAGATAGCAGTTAAAACTTCATTTTTAACCTTTTTATTGCTATTTCCATTAAACTGTCGCAACCCTGGTAAACTTGAAATCATAATGGAATTCATATCCATTGAATCCATTGAAAACAATTTAGAATTCTCAAGAAACAACAGTGTTGCAATGAACCCGCACAACCACCAAGAAACACTTACTTATTTTATCAACTGCAGCTGCTAACTTCACTAGTTATCAGTAGTAAAACCAAATGCCAATTGAAATTGAGAGTTGAAATAGATAGAAATTGAAATAAAAAAATGCAAATCACAAAAATTGAAACTGAACCTAGGGTTTGCTATGAGAGAGAGCTCACTGACAAAGGAAGCTGACGAAGGAAACTGAAGAAGAGACAGCGCGATAAGCTCAGAGGGACGAAGGGACACACCTAGAAGCAGAGACGAAAGGCACCGAGGGTTGCACGATGAGCTTAGAGACGAAGGGAGTGTGACGGAATCGAGGGGTGGCGCGACGACAGACAGCGCGACGAGGAGGAGGGACCAGCGATGACAGAAGTAACACCGACAGAGGAGCACCAACGGCGGACTGAGGTTTTGTCTCGGAGCAACAATGAAGGGTTTGTGAGAGCAAGCGACGGAGGGAGCGGCGACAACGGAGGTTGGGGGTTGACGACGGAGTGAAGAGGGAGTGTGTGAAGGGAGTAGGGTTTCACGAACGAAGGAGTGCAGACTGTCGTTGGTGTGGCTGAAGGCGTCGAAGAGGAGAGCAAAGAGGACAGTGAGGAGTCGTCGCCGCGACGATCCCGGTGAAGACGAGCGCCGGGGCAGTGACCGAATTGGAAGACGAGGGTTTCTGGAAATTTGGTGGTGAAGGCTTTATTTGTGATGAACGAGGGTTTCTCTCTCGTCGCGTCTCTCTCTCCTCCTTACAGACGGAACCGCAACGACGACGGCGCCCTTCGACGGCGATGTCCCCTTCTTCTCCCCCTCTGCCCTTATTCTCCTTCTTTGCTCTTTCCTTCTTCTATTTCCGTGCGTGCTGCTGTTTGTGTGTGTTTGTGAGGAAGAGAGTGTTGTGAGTGAGTATATATGTTAGAGTTTTTTTGTATCAATACCTAGTAAGAATATGAATCGCTTTATAAGTAATATTTTCAATATCTATGGAGACGCTTTTTAAGTGATACCAGAATTGTGTTTCCTATTCTGTTGAAAAAGTGTCATCACTTAAAAAGTGTCTCCTATTCTATAAATAGGTTACTCTTTTAAAGCGTTGCTTAAAAAAAGTGTGGCCTTAGGGGGTATTTTTTTGTAGTGTTTAGGCTAAATCAAAGTGAAAAATTAGCAAGAAAAGACCAAAACTAATACAAAATCGATGATGACGATAACAATTCAAAGACAAACGATGACAACAATAGAAAAAGAAGAAGAAGAAGAAGATGATGATGATAAAGATGATGCTGCTGCTCATGCTGATGATTATGACAATGACGATATAGAGACAATGACAAAAGAAAAAGAAGAAGAAGTTGATGATGACGACGATGATGAAGAAAACGAAAAAATGATGACGCGGACGAAGATGGCGTTGAAAAAGAAGAAGCGCGCGTGTGCACTTTTTTTGTGAGAGTGAATTAAATATTTGGTAGGACTTAATTGACGAAATTATTTATTCAAATAACATTATTGATTTTTTTAAAAAATAAAAATGTGTTGAGAGTGATATTTTTAAACTCAAAATTTCTATTAAGAGAAAAAAATAAATATCATTTAAACTATAATTCACGTCGAAAAACATTTTGAAGTAAACAAATCTTCATCGAAAATACTTTTCGATCCAACCGAGGTGTGTATCAATTTTGATTGCCGAGAGCTTTTTGTCGAAGTTGATATGAAAAATTAGTATATAACTAAAAATCAACTTGGGTGTTCACATTGCTAATAACTAGCGGCCATATCAAAGTTTGTAACCAACCAGTCATGGAATCATCTTCTCGGCATTATTATCCTAGCTTGGTCAAATGCTATTTTATCTTTTTCTTTTAGTCGTTTTGATATCAAATAATTATTCAATTTTAGTAGAAGTATGCTTTGTTTTACTATATGAATTTTTTGACATTTGGAAATGTATTGTTCTAATACGGGAGCTTAGATTTTCTAGAAGTCATTCGTACATAATAAGGATATATTGCAACCAATGATACAAGTCCACCTGGCACTAGTGCGAAAACAACTTGGTGAATAGAATTCATGACGTATTCCATTGTAATTGTAGCATTGAAATGATGTCGTGTGTGCAAACTTACTGGTGGACTATACACGAAGACTAATTGACTAATATTAGTAAAAAAAAAAAGTGATTATCTAAAATATTAGAAATAATTATTTAAAATTATAAAATTTTATATTTAAAATATTTTGATCATTAAAAAAATATTAAAATTAATTTTTCAGAATATTAAAAATAATTATTCAAAATATTAAATCTAATTATAAAAAAATAAATAAATAAATTAGGAGTTCATCACTACTGTATAAGACAAGAGGAAGATGCTATTATTGTTGTTGCTTAAGCAGCATAGTTCCCAATACCGGATTCTTCAAGGAATGAGTGATTGTCAAGAATGCGATTGCTAAGAGTGGTGGAAGTGTAAGGAGTGGGGAAGGATGGTAAATGAGATTGTGTTTTTCTTTGTCTTTATTTTTGTAAGTAGTGACTAATAAAGAGAGTGAGATGATACTATTAAAGGGCTAGAGATTAGAGTGAGATAGAATTAGAGTTTGGGCTAGGCTCGAAAGGATCGTTTGGTAATTTTAGATAGTATTTTAGGATTTAAATAATTTTGTTGTCAAAATTTTTTTTTGGGTATCTCATTATAGTTTTCCTTTTTTAAAAAAATTTATAGTATATTGAACTTGAATATGTTGGGCCTAATAATTTATTGCAAATTTATTTGTTAAAGAGTGAAGATTGTGATTAAATTTTAAAGAGTGCATTGTGTATAACTTTTTTTAGAATGTTTTCTATTGTATAATAAACAATCGGTAATGTTACACAACTAAACAATTTCACCAATCAACCTCAATCAAGCATTCCTAACCGACTATCACTAAAAGGGCGTGAAAACACGCCCGTACATCTTCATGTTCTGCATCTTTTCCTCATTCTTCTCTTTTTCTGTTGTTGGGTTCACACCAATGCCACAACTACAGCCACCACCGTCATCATTATTTCAGCCGCACCATCGTCGCTGCAGCTGCCACCTTCTTCACTGTAGTTGTTATCGTCATCGTCATCTCTACATTCCTAAAAATATAAATTGAATTTTCATGAAAAACAAAACCAAAATTTCATTAAAAAAATAGAAACAGATTTTCATGAAAACAGAAGTAGAGGAAGAGGGTGAGAAGCAGAAGAAGACAGCAAAGCAGAAGTTCGAACCGAATTTTATATAAAGAATAAAGTACATTGCATTGAAAAAACGAAGTACATTTCTTCTTCTTCTTCTTCTTTCTCCTCCTCTTGCTTCGTTGTTGTTTTTAAAACAGAACTGGATTTTATAAAGAAAAGAAGTGAATTTCGTTGAAAAACATTATCAGATTTCGTTGAAATAGAACTAGATTTCTTTGAGAGTATTGCAACAAAAAAATTACCGAGAGTATTGCACCCAGGTCGTTCTCCCTAGAAATTGAAAATCGAGACTTGCATTTGGTTGTGAAATATTTGGGGTTGCAATGGTTCAAAATTACGAACTAAAACAAAACTAAGATAACTTTGATGCAAGAAACAAAAGTGTTTGGTCTTGAGTTCAAGTATTGTGTGTCCTTATAATCACCACTAATCACAATTATGAATGGATGTTACATAAAGAATTAAACTCACTCTGTCTAATGGTCAAGTGGGGGGGTTGGTTAATCTCGATCCATAAGTCCTAGGCTACTTACTAATGCGAAAGGCCAAGGTTTAGTAAACTAGAATAACCCATCAAATTCACCTAATTAAGGCCTACTTATTACTAGTAAAAGCCTAACATCAACGAAAAAGTATCATCCTTACTCCATTCGATTTATTAGGGATTAATAGCTAAGATCATTCACACTTCAACCTATGACCAAGCCACAAGAATACTACTCCATAATCATAAGAAACAAAACATCAAACAGTTCGTAGGCATAGTAAATCAACATGGTAAACAATAACAAAAATCAACAATATAAGATAACCAAAGGTATAGATCAACGATATAACTAACAAATATCAATAACCAAATAAAAAAACGTCAATAGATCATGAGATAAAATAATTTCCAACAAAAACACAAGAACACAAAATAATAAGAGAGCTAGAATTGAGAAATAAAGGATTAAATGGAAGAAATAAGTAATAAATTGTATTAACTAAACAAGAGTATCAACAATCCAACATCAAACAAGTAAATATCAGTGTTGAGTATCAGGTTTAGGTGCTGGAAATAAAGAGAGGAAATAAATAACAACATAGAAAGTAAGAGAGGAAATAATTATCTTCAAAACTCTTAAAAACTAGCTAAAATTATGAAAAATTCTAATATGTGAGCTTATACCTTGTGTTTCAGCTATCCCTTCCTCGTATATCTCCAATTGGGCCTTCAAAGAGGCTTGGCCTTGGGCTGGAAATTCGAAATTCCACTTTTAACATTCATTTGTTTTTTGTTGCTAGACGAACTCATGCGGCTGGATGGGGTACCTGTGTGAACGCACAGGTCAACAAAAAGTCAAATTATATCTTCTCCACGGATACGTGCGGACGCATGTATAAGCCATGCGGACGCACAAGTCAAACAATGGTAAATCCATTAAGCTTCAAGGGCACGTGCGGATGCACGTGGTATCCTTGCGGCTACACACGTGCCCTGCTTCTCATTATAGGCTTCTCTTCATGAATAATTTTCTTCTAATGCCTTCCTTAGTCATCTCAAAGCACTTTTCAATCCTTAAAAGCTTGAAATACACTAACAAACTAATTTTGGTATCAAATGGGATAAGAGTTTATCAAATTCAAATTAATTTATGACTAACTTAGCATGTATTTATCAATCGAAGCACATATGAGTAAAGATTCATAAACATGGATATTCATAAGCAATTGTATGATTTTAGGTTGATAAATTCCTTAATTATAACACATTTAATCATCGAATATAGGTTTATCAAACCTCCCCACACTTAAATATTAGCATGCCCTCATACTCAAGTGAATAAAATCAAGAGGTGAGTGATATTTCTCAAGAACTCAAAACAAAGTCATAGAAAACATATAAGAGAGAACTACACAAGGTTCATGCTATGAATGAAATCACAAATAAGGAAATTCAGCAAACATGTTTGAAGGAACGAGGATGAGTATTACAATAAATACTAACCATGAAAAACAATTAAGTTCACAACATAATAACTTGCCTTACACCGCAAGAAACGCTCCAAAACATAGACTTGAGCTTAAGAACCCTTACTAGTCGTGTATACACTCTAGTCGCTCAAGTGTCTAGACTTGGGTAGTCCACACATTGTCTTGTGAATCTGCAAGCTTCTCTTGTAACTGCCAATGTCCCAAATGTTTTCTCAAACTCAATGCTCCAACCAAAACTTTGTTATTATAAAACTTGTGAAGATGTCTACCATAGACTTTGAACTTTGATTTCCCCCAAGTAATGAACCTTGATTCATCCAACCTCGAGGAGTCCATTTTCTTTATGCCCAATATACCGTAAAGAGCTTTAAGTTGACCATCCGTCTCCAACAAACCATAGTGTTGTGGGTCAATAAAATTCATGTCGGAATGATTTACCCACTCGAAGTGTATTTCAGATGGTAACTCGGGAGAAGTTGCTTCAGAAGAAGTGGAATGAGCAATCTCCATGCCCTTTGGCTCTTTATCCTCATCTTCGATCTCTTCTTCTTCATTTTCCTCTTTAATCTCTTCTAGGCACTCATGTACTTCTTCATGATTAAGACTTTCAACATCCTCTTCATGTTAGAGTGCATCTTCCCTCCCTTCTTGTCGGTGCATAGAAATACGGTATTCATGTTTCCCTTGTAAATGACAGTGGTTGATAGGGAAAGTCTCTGGAGTTTGAAGGTTGGGAGGTATTTGAGTTACTAACAGTAAACAAAGTAACCAAATGAGTTACAAGTTCTGTCAGGGTGGTTAGTTGGGCCTCAAGCTGTTTTAGGGCTTCCCAAAGCTCCTTCCTCTCTTAGTACAGGGCTTGAAGAATATCTTCGATGCTTCCTTGAAAAGTTGGGTATGGTGGAGTAGAATCTTCATAACTATAATATGCATCACGAAGTCCATTAGATTTGTATGCATTATATTGAAGAGTTTGGCGTTGGTAGGGTGGAGGATCCCAAGGGTGTATCTTTGACCATACGAGCAAGCTTCCTCCATTAGTTGCTTGCTCAAGTCTTGATGAACATCTTTGACAGCGACATTCCTCGTTTCACTCAGAAAATACCCAACAACACATAAAGCAACAATGAAAAACGACTAGTCTAAAAATAACAAAAAAACTATTTACAATATTAACATATTCAAAATACAAAAAATAACAAGAGAGGTAGAATTGAGAAATAAAGATTATGAATAGATTATGAGAGAAAATAATTTACAGCAAGAACACAAAAATAACAAGAGAAATAGAATTGAGAAATAAAGGATTAAATACAAGAAACAAGCAATATATTGTATTAACTAAACAAGAGTATCAACAATCCAACATCAAACAAGTGAATTTCAGTGGCGAGTATGAGGTTTAGGTGCTGGAAATAAAGTGAGAGAGGAAATAATTCTCCTTAAAATAAGACTCTAATAATCTAGCTAAAACTATTGAGAGAGAAAATAAATTATATTGATTTTATGTCTCATGTTTCAGCTATTCCTTCTTCTTATATCTCCAGTTGAATCTTCAAAGCGGCTTGGCCTTGGGCCGAAAATTCGAAATTCCACTTTTAGTCTTCATGTATTTTTTGTGCCAGCCTAATTCATGCGGCCGCATGGAGTACTTGTGTGAACACACAGGTCAACAAAAAGTGAAATTACGTCTTCTCCATGTATACGTGCGGACGCACGTATGAGCCATGCGGACAATGGCAAATCCGTGATGCTTTCAAGGGGACGTGGGGCTGCACGTGGCATCCTTGTGGCCGCACGTGTCATCCTTGTTCCCGTACAGGTAGTCCTTTGCTTCTCCTTTTAGGCTTCTCTTTATGAATCATTTACTTCTAATGCCTTAGTCATCCCCAAGCACTTCTCAATCCTTGGAAACTGGGACTGAGAGAGTGAGACTGGGGGACTGGGACTGAGAGACTGGAATTAAATTTAAGTTGAGTATTGTGTTTGGTTTAAAATGGACTAAATGTAGTTGTGTCTCAGTATCGTGTTTGGTTTAATAAAAATTAGTAGGACTGAAACTTAGAAATTACTCAAATACCCTCAATTTTGACACAAAACCCTAAGAAGTTAATTCAGCCCCAAATTAAACTATTCTTCCCTTCTCCCCTAATAGGTACACGATCACAGGTTCTCCTCAGTTTACAATAGGGGTTGCCGTCATCCTTGGAGGCTCTTTCGAAGTCGTCTGACGTGCCGCCGTTGGAAGCCCTTGTCACAACCGTTGTTGTCGATCTCTCGTGCTGACGAGGTTCTTTGTGACGCCTATATTCTGACGTCGCCCTTCGATTGTGCCTTATCGGAGTTACATTTCTTTCCAAAACTTTGCTGCAAGGTTAGTAATTTCTCTAAGATTTGTGGTTAATGCCTCACACCTTGCCCGTTCTATTAATTTGTGGGCATTTGTGATGTTTTTTGTTGGCTTTTGTGAATGTTGATTCTGTTGCTCGAGTTGAAAGTTAGATTGTATTCAGGGAGTGTGCATGCAATTTAAAAAGGGAGATCCTTGTGTATGTGTAGCTGTTCATATGCTACTGTTGGAAATTTTACCTTTTGATGCATCATATTGTTTGGATTTTCGTTGAGGGTTTTAATTAGGAGTAATTGGTTGTTTTTTGTTATTTCTGTTGTGGGTAACATTGAACAAAAGAGGCTTTGCCATTGTTAATATGTTGTTGTTTCATTCTCTGTTGAAAGATTGTTTAAGTGTGTGGTTACTAATGATGGCTAGGCTAAGTCTTGGCAATGTGTGAGGGAAGATTTCACTTTGGCAGGTTAAGATATAAAGGGAATGATAACTCAAATTCTGTTTTGAAAATTGAGTCAGAGTGAAATCCCCATTCTTGTATGGCTTGGTCTTGTAGAATCCCCATTCTTATGACAGATGTTAGTATTAGTTTCCTTTCCTCTCCCTAGTTAGTGATTCTTCCTTTTTTGATGATTCCTTCTCTTTTGAAAGGTGCAGATTTGAGTTTAATAACTAGACCAAGGTATTTACTATACATCGACGCATGGTGTCCAAAGTTATGAACGAGATGCGCAAGAAATTAAATTAGACTCGGGCAGCAACTTGCAACTACATGAGAAGGTTGGGAAGATTGAGAATGAGTTTATCATGTTGAAAATATTAGCATGTATGAACCTTGTAGCCTTTGTCTTTTGTATGTTTCCTGATAATGGTGTTGTTATTTAAGTTTTGAGGTGAACATATAGTCCTAGTTAATCAAATATATAGTCCTTTGCTTTTCAACATCTGATGAACAGATTTGTATTCAATCTAATGTCTGTTACTTAGGATTTGATTTCCTAATTAATGTGGCTAACAACCTTTTACCAAACTCATGTTCAATGTGGCTGTAATTAACTCTATGGCGTCAAATATAAAACCATTCTTTCATTCATGTTCAATGAATATTTATTTATAAGGTATTACATTTATCTTCTACGTTGCCAATTAATGGATGCAATTCAGGAAAACATATTCAATTTGCATTCTTCAAGCATTATAACAATTTATAAATCATTGAGTAAGTTATTTTATCTGTTCAGGAACACAAACTCAATTGGCACCTATGCTTCTTTGCATTCGTATATGGTCTCGGTATATAGACTGCAACAGTAGCAAGTACATAATTCCCTGTTACTTAGAATTCATTGCACAAACTATGAAGTTCAAATTGTCTTGTACTAACATACCATTCAGTATCTCATAGTCATACATTTTGATAATAATGCCTGAAACATAGTCATACATGTACATGAGCATAATAATCACTGGCATATCATTCAGTATAAAAATAATAGTTTCTATTTAACTATTTATTTTGTGATATACAAAATTTGCCTTACTAGATGAAAGGGAACAACTTCCTCAACCATGGAAGCAACAAGAATTGTTTAAAAAAAAAAAAAAAGCAACAACAGCAATTTCATAATTCCCTGCAATTTATAAATCATTGAACAAAGTAGGAATTTTAGAATTCCTTGCTTCCGACTCCTCATCACTCCAAATGCGCTTGTCCATGATTTCCTATTTCATAAAAGAAACATGCACATAACTCAGATTAGCATAAGTCAAATGCAATAGTATGAAAATAAAAAAATGCATTAATCTCAATTTGCATCATACACTACCAACATAGCAGAATCAAGGCATCAAACCTGATTTCCTTTATCTTAAAAGAAACATGCACACAAATCAGAATTAGTTAAAGTCAAAATGAAAAGTATGAACTTAAAAAATGCATTAATCTCAAATTCCAACACACTACCAACATAGGCAAATCTAGGCTTCAAACCTAAACTAGATTCTAATAATACCTTTCATTAATTACGATAATTAACCAAGCATTAAGAATTGCAATACATTCAATAGGCAACTAATAAATTTAATTTTTCAGAAGCATTACATTCAATTTATCTTTCATCAAAACAAGTTTGATTAACAAATTCCAATATAAGGAGTAACCTACTCAGCCATAGCACCACAAATATTGCAATCAAATAAAAATTAGTTAAGGTACAATAGTATTACAAACTCCCTAAAAATGAGTAGCCTTACAAGTAAAACACATCATTGGCAAAATAATTTAATAAAAAAGGTATGGAGAAAGCCACTTCGATTTTGCTTGCTGCACTGGCACAAAGAATCAATTTCAAAAAAAAATTCATTGGAACACAAGTTTGATCTTTGAGGCAATAAAACCAAAAAAACTATCTATGAACAAAAGTGATAAAAAAATTTAAAACAAATTTCATCAGAACACGGGTTTGATCTTTGAGGCAATATAATTGAATTTTCCTTTTGTAAGGACTCATCAAGCAAAGTCTCGTTAACACAGTGGGAAATAACAACGAAAAATTGCTCACTTACACAAATATAATACAGGTCTAGTTCGAAATCACGTACACACCAAAAGGATTGAACCACCAAATCAAGGGAAAACAAACAGGATGGAGAGGAGAGTATTTAAGATGAACCAGTGTCGCGTCAACAAGAACAGATAAGAGAATAACTCAACAACAAGGATTACAATGGAAGGACATACCTCAGTCGAGCTAGTGCCGTTAACCATCGTCCTCTTCGTCGCCGGAAAAACCCCCTTCAGGCGACCTAACACAGTTGCTAATCTGAATCACTCTCACGTTGCTGCTGCTTCGTGGTTGCGTGTTTCAAGAGAACAAAGCCTGTGAAATAGAAAAGGAACCCTAATTTCAATTGAGATGGGTAAGGTTGGCATTTGATTGATTACATGAGGGTATAAATGGAAGGAAAAGTTATTAAAATTTCAGTCCAGTCCCTAGTCTTTCAGTCCCTCCGAATCGGAGGTACTAAAAATACTGGAATTTTGGAGACTGGGACTGAAATTTTAGTTCCAGTCCATGTCTAACAAACACAATACTGAGTCTCAGTCCCAGTCCACTAAACCAAACGCTACCTAAAAGTCCGAAATACACTAACCAACTAACCAATACATCAAATGAAATGAGAGTTTATCAAATTCTAATTGATTTGTGGCTAATTTAGCATGCATTTATCAATCAAAACATACATGAACAAAGATTCACAAACATGGATATTCATAAACAATGATCTCATTTTAGGTTTGTAACATCCCGACTTTCGGTGTGTCATGATCACACCTACGGCCGAAAATGTCACTAAAAACCTAATTCTAAAATTTCAAAACTTACAAGCCTATCGTGATGTAACGTAACGATAGCAGCGTTATACCCTTCGATTCACAAATAGATTAAACAATTAAATAACAGTTATAAGTAAATAGGAAATTAACATATAATTGAAATTACTAATTGGGTTCAAGAATACAAAAGACTCAAAAAGGGAAAGGTACTACAGACTCCAGAAGACCAACTGAAAAGAAATACAAAGAGAAAGTACAAATAAGTACAACGCAACTGACACCCTACAGGTTTGAACCCGACCTCAGCTAAGGTCACCTAACTGAGTCAAACCTGACTATCTAAACCTAGTCCTCGTACTGTTCTAACAGTTCATGAGGTACTAAGACTCAACCATACCACCCCAGTAGCTATGGAAATGTCCCAACAAAATGGCGATTCACAAGATCATCGTCTGATGCAACGTCGCTTGCCGAGCCACTGGAGGCTTCACCGTACCCTATAAAACCACTAGCAGAAGAGTCATCAGAGGAGTGACGGCTAGAAGGAGTGGAGCTAACACTGACGCTCTCCCTCTCAGACCCATAGGAGGTATCAGAATGATAGGCGTCGTAGCCAGCAGGGTACACAACGTTCTCCTGGTAAGGCTCGTTAGAGTCACCTTCTAGCTTAGCAGCTGGGTCAACAGTTCCCTTCGAGGGTTCCTCATCACTCGGTGGGGGAGAATAGTAGGGAGGAGTAGGGGGTGCAACGCGGCGACAAGAGAACAAACTACGGTATCGCCTCGCATCCGTCATTGGAGTACGAGGGACAAGGTACACCGGTCCAGGTGCATGTAGTGGAGCAGGCGGTGGCAAGGGAGTACGAGGAGATCGCTCATATTCACGGTGAAAACTCCCAATAGAACTTGATGAAGCGGACGAACTCGGGGAAACAGCAGGTCGAGGAGGACGGGGTGCAGAAGGCCTCATCACGTCAGAGAGTGAATGAGAGAGAGATAGAGAGAGAAGAAGTCCTGCATAGTGTAAGAAGAAAAGGGTGAGAACCTAAGGTTCCCAGCTTGGGGTATCACGAGGGCAACTAATCTATCCTAGGGGTTGACGTCACGTAGGTAGCAAGTAGCAAGTAGTCAAGTAGCAATAGCAGGAATATAAAGCACACACAATCAATAATGCAATCACACACAAATGCAACACACAATATGATGCATGTCTGTTCCTAATGCAGGCCATGAGTTCATGTGTCGATTTACTTCCCGCACCCGATGATTACTTAGGATCAAGCCTAAGTATGGTTCACCACTGTCGAATGTCGTGGACTTTGGCTCGTCCAAGGTAGCCATGTTCCGTTGGCTAGAACATGTAGCATACCACGTTCCGTTGGCTAGAACATGTGGCATAATGGTACCCTAGGTACTCCAAATAATCATGGTGAGGATCCCGT
>JASCZI010090670.1:159241-169527 GCA_036250425.1 Stylosanthes scabra
CTATCAAGTAAACCTAATTACCATGAGTAACTATTTTATTTTTTGGACATTTTTGGGCTGAAGGTACACGGTTAGGGTCTCCATGCTCATATACGAATTTCGAAAAATTTTCGTTTCCGAAATTACGCGCGTTTTAGCAAAACCGTTAAAAGCGTGCCTTAAGGCAAAAAGCATAGCGCATTTTAGTTCCATCGTCTTAGAATCATCATCATCATCGTCCAAGTCACTATTAGAATATCACACAACATTATTTCAAGCAAGCGAAGTCAAATACGTTCGTTACAGTCGTTTCGGACAAAATCGTGACATAAAGAAAAACGTTGCGATAAGGCGAAGTATTACAAGGTTGATAAATTTTCTAATTGTAGCACATATTTAATAATCAAATATTGATTTATCACTTCTCCACCTCATCAAAAAACTTTTTAAGATATAATATATATCTTTTGAAAGATTTTTTACATTAAAAAATTATTTTAGTATGATAAATAAAACACAAAGTACTCGTGTAGTCATACCCAAACATAATCAATCAATAAAAGATAAATTTTATATAAATTATTCAAAAATTTAATTAATAGAAATTTTCTTACAAACTCACCCAGCGAGCTCATGATTATTCACCCTACTTCTTTACTGATTTTTTTTTTGTCGGTGACTACTTCGTTACTGATTTACTTCCCTTTTCCGTGTAGTATTACCCTAACTTATTATTACCTGATTTATTATTAGCCAAAGTCAAAAGTTTGGGATTCGTCTAGAATAATGATTTTCCACTTTTTTAGAAATCAAAATAAATCAAAGGAAACCATATTAATAATAGGACCCTACCCACCGCCTGATCACTGTGTCCCAAACTCTGAACTGTTACGCCTCTTCTTTTTCTTTTTCCTACTTTAAGTTATCTCTTTCATTTTTCTCTCTTCTTTTGACACGGAACAAATGGAAGCAGCATGGGTCACAGCTATTGCGGTGACAGCGATGATTGTTGCAGTGATATCGATATGGAGGGTGCTTAATTGGCTGTGGCTAACACCAAAGAAGCTTGAGAAACTGTTGAGAGAACAAGGCTTTCAAGGAAATCCGTACAGGATTCTGGTTGGGGATACTGAAGATATTCAGAAGATGCTAAAGCGATCTCAATCTAAACCCATGGATGTATCTGATGATGATATATTACAACGTTTCTTGTGCCATATCCAGCAAAATATAAACAGATACGGTATTATACCCCATCTTTCCCATTCTCTTTAATTTTAAATCCTGAATTTTATTTATTTTTCTTTCTATTTAGATATGTATGAGTGTGTGGTTTGTGATACGATATCTTTAGAGTAGATCAATCATTTGTTCATGAAAATTTTTGTGGGGGCTAACTTTGTCAATTCATTTTTAGAATAAATTTATATGTATGATTGTACACACCATTTAGCTATACGAAAAAATTTTTGTTTCTGTGTTAATGTTTACATTTTTTGTGTTGTCAAATGGTATGTATAGATGTGTACAAATGGTATTTTTAATATGAATTTTGATAAAGAGACCTAAAAATTAAACCTAATTATAGACCTAATACCAAAAAAATTAAAAAATCCAATCATAAATATTATTTTTAAAAAATATTAAAAATAAAAAAAATGTAAGAGTTTCTTTAAGTAGAATTAGGTTTATAATTAAACTTATTCCGAATATTTTTCTTCCAATATTATTCTTCTTACGGAAGAGATTTCGGCTCTCATTCATAATAGAAGTGCATATGACTGATTATTTCATTTCATAATTTATATGGTTAAAATAAATTTTAATTGAAGTACAAAGTGCTAATGAAATAGATAATGTAATATTAATTATTAACACTGATTTGCATCAAGTTATTTATAATGCGTGTATTTAATTGGATGTATAAAATTTAAGGGAAAAAAGCTTATAAATAAATAAATAAATTTAAATGTAACATAAGACGCATGAAAAATATTCAAGAAAATTCACTATCCTGGTCAACCAATCAAACATATCCTGGCTGTTACCATTATAGTATTATTAATTTCTTTGTTTGTTGAAGCAAATGTTGATGTAAATATGTCAAAATCGCAAAGAATAATAATATGGCAACAATAATTGGTGTCATCAACATGCCAGAAATATCTCCGCATACATCGGATTTGTCTAGAGATGAGTACGAGTTGGATTAATTCGAGTTTAGGAGAAAATAGAATCATTTAATTTTAATTAGTTTTGATTGGTTTGGATTTAATAATTTTAGTAAGTGAATCCGAACAAAATCGAATCAATTAAATCCAAGTTGGATTGATTGGATAATTGAATACCCAATTGAAAATAAAGTTTTAGAAAAAAAATATGACAAAATATTTATGTCAATAATAAATAATAATAAAAAATTAATAAAAAGTAATATATTATTAAATTTATACTTTAATAAATATAATAAATTCTTTTGAAGATTATAAATATAATAATTTGAGTTAGGAAAAGAATAAAATTGTACATATATTATTATATTTTATTGTTTTTAAAATTAATATAAACATAATTGGGTAATCGAATAGGTTCGAGTATTGTGACATTAAAATCAATACTCAAATCGATTAAGGTCGGATTGGTTCGGATCTGACCCCGACTATATCCAATTACCTGTTAGATACAGAACTGATATAATCAGATTGGTTTAATCTTTTATCAGACAATTGAATTATACTTACCCATGCTCACCCCTAGTTTTGTCGTACTCTTCTGATTTGTTTAAAATTATCCCTAAAAGTCGTGACGTTTTACCCTGTTTAACAAAGTAGAGAACGGAGTGTGAATGCATACATTGGATGATGTAGAAATGACTACATAAATAATGCAGAAACTAAACTCACAGTTAGGTGTATATAAATTGATATTTTATAATTATTGGACAATAATTTAGGCAAACATATCAGATCATTTAACAATTCTTAACAAACAACTTCTTTTAAAATTGACTGCACATGAATATTCACCTAATCACACACGTATATATGGTAAGTTTTTAGCGAATAATATAGAGACAATATTTGTTGTGTTATGTTATAAAGATAATGGTGTTTTAGCAATCAAAGTAGGAGAGAGTATAAACCCATACATAAGATTTTTTTTTTTTTTTGAAAGAAAGACATAATTCATTAAATTGAAGGAAGAAGGTCTAGCAAAGCTAGATTTAGTACATTGGGTGGAGCTTCTTCTATCCAAACTCTATTTGGGCTAGATGTGGCCAGTTTTGCCATTTCGTGTGCTACTTTATTTTCATCTCTTTTTACATGAGAGAAAGAAATAGATCTAAAGCTACCTGAGAGAGTGAGTGCATCAGTGATAAAAGATCCAAAACAAGTTGCATTGGGGCATCCTTGTTTTAGAGCCTTCGCTACCTCTATACAGTCACTTTCTAGGATTACATCACTAATGCAATAATTTCTGGCTAAGGAAATTCCCAAAAATGCAGCTTGGGCTTTAGATTCATGGGCTTGTAAGGGAACTGGGTTGGCTCACGTTGTAGCAGCCAAAATTTGACCAATATCATCTCTAATAATAGCTCCCATTCCAGTTGTTCTATTTTGAGTACCTGCCGCATCTACATTAATTTTAGCAACACTAGTAGGTGGGGTCTCCCAATTTTGTTTCATTTGAGTAGGTGGGATCAAAATAGCCTTTGCTTTCTCATCTCTTTCAGTGTTCATCCAAAATTCCTCCGCCGTTCTTGTTGCAGTATCAATCTCTGTTCCCACTTCTTCTGTTTTCCCTTCAAATACAAAACGGTTTTTGGCCTTCCACAATTGGTGCAGCATGACACAGAAGAGTGACTTCTCTTTCTCCGGTAAGGTCTTCAGCATGTTCGTGACCCACTCTCGAGTCGACAGATCTCTCATTCCTTCTGTTCGAATTCCGAAGGGTGATGCAAACCAGAAGTTCTTGGCAACCCAACAGTCTCTGATGATGTGGTTTTCCGATTCTGCTTCATTCCAACACCTGACACAGAGAGGGATCCCATTTATTCCACGGCGATAGATGTTTATGTTTGTTAGGAGAGATCTGTGAAGGAGGCGCCACATAAAATTGAGGGTGCGAGGAGGGGTTTTGGTCTTCCAGAGCTCGTTCCATGTAATTTCATCTTCCTTCTCTATCTCTGTGTTATCTGCTTGATTTTCTGATTGGGTTTTGATTGCATGGTATGCCAATTTAACTATGAAATTGCCGTCTCTTGCTGATTTCCATATAAATTTGTCTTCTTGCACTGTGTTTGGGAGAGGAATTTCTGTTATTTGGTTGGCTTCGAATGGTAGAAATATTTGTGCAATTAGATCATAGTCCCATTTTAGCTCCCCTGCTATCATGAGTTCTGCTACAGTTGCATTCTAGTCTATTGTGTTAGGCGAGGTCCATGGTTTTGAGAAATTCTGCTTTGGTAGCCATGGATCCTTCCAAATCTGAGTGAGTTTGCCATTGCCTATTCTCCAGTAACCCCCTTTTCTCAAGTACACCTTTTGCTTGCCATATGCTTTTCCAAGTGAAGCTTGGTGAGACCCCAATGTCTGAGTTTAGGAAAGATTTTCTGTTATAGTACTTCCCTTTAAGTATTCTTGCTGCAAGTGAATTTGGATTTTGAATCTGTCTCCATCCCTGCTTTGCCAAGAGGGCTAAGTTGAATGCTTCAATATCTCTGAAACCGAGTCCTCCCTATTTCTTGGATTGACAAAGTTTATCCCACTTCACCCAGTGAATTTTCCTCTCTCGATTCCTTCCCCCCAATAGAACCTGCTTATGAGAGACTCTATGTGCTGGCAGAGACTACTTGGCAACCTGAAACAACCCGTAATGTATGTTGGAATGGCTTGAGCTATGAACTTAATGAGCACCTCTTTTCCCACCTTGGACAATGCTTTCTCCTTCCAACCCTTCAACTTTTTCCACACCTTGTCTTGGACAAAATCAAAAACTTGTTTTTTCAATCTGCCCACAAAAGTAGGTAAACCCAAATACTTTGAGTGTCTTTCTACAGCTTTAATCCCCATTCTATCTTGGATAAGAATCTGTCTGTCAGTTGCAACATTTCGGCTAAAAGACATCTCCGACTTGGCAAGATTTATCTTTTGTCCCGACGCTTGCTGGTATTGGATGAGTGCTTCTTTCGTGTGTGCTAATGATTCATCTGATGCCCTGGAAAAGAGAATGTTATCATCTGCAAAAAAGAGATGGTTAATTTCTGGCCTATTTCTAGCAATTTTGATGCCTTGTATCAATTTGCTGTTCTGTGCTTTGGTTAGAATTCCTGAAAGAACTTCTGCACAAAGAATGAACAGGTAAGGGGATAGTGGATCCCCTTGTCTGAGGCCTCTCTCCGGCTTAAAGGTTCTACTAGGTGCTCCATTTAGAAGAATGGCGAAGGATGTTGTGCTCACACCATCCCAAATGGCTTGAACCCATCGATTCGGGAATCCCATAGATATCAAAACCTCCCTTAGGAAACACCATTTCACCCGGTCATACGCTTTCTCCATATCCAACTTCAACCCCACAAAGCCCTTGTTCCCCTTTGTCTTCTTCATGAAATGAAGAATGTCGAAAGCCATCAGCCCATTGTCCGTTATAAGTCTCCCCGGCACAAACGCACTTTGGTTTTCACCGACAATTTGGGGTAGAATTACTTTCAACCGATTGGGTAATGTTTTCTTCACAATCTTTTGAATAACATTGCAGAGGGAAATCGGCCTATATTCCCTGGTATTTTTTTGTTTGTTGACCTTTGGAATCATACAAATGAGGGTATGGTTGAGGGGTTCAGGGCTCTCACCAGAATTTAGAATTACTAAAACTGTATTTGTCACCTTTTCACCAACTATTGGCCACATTTTTTGGTAAAACAAGCAGGCATTCCATCCGAGCCCGGGGCTTTGGTGGGATGCATCTGTCGTAGAGCTTGAAACACTTCATCCCTTGTGAAATCCTTATTTAGATGATTGAACATATCTCCATCTATTCTGTTCTTCACCACTCCACAAGCTTCAGTGACTCCCAAAGTCTCTTCCGAAGAGAATAGTTTCACAAAGAAATTGGTCATGAGATTTTCAATTTGCTCCTCATTCTCATATCTAACCCCCATATCATCCGTGATAGCTTCAACCCAATTTCTTCTTTTTCATTGTGAAGCCTTTTGATGGAAGAAACTTGTATTTTTGTCGCCATGTTTGAGCCAGCTTGCTCTGGACCTTTGACTCCACCATATGTCCTCTAATCTTAGCAGCTCATCCAGTTCTGCCTCGTGGATCTTTGCTCTTTTGATTGTTTCCTCAGTTTGTGGCTTTGAGTGCCAATTGTTAATATTGTCTTGGAGCTCTTTAATCTTCTTTGCCATATTCCCAAACGTGTCTCTCCCCCACATTTCCAGTTTTTGACCACAATGAGCAAGAATTTCTTCAATCGGGCCTTGGCAATCCCTCCAAAGTCCATCACAATTCTGTTACACTCCTCTTTTATAGTCCAAATTTCCTCAAATTTGAATATGTGCCCTTGCCTTCTTCTACTCCTCCTGTCTCCTGCCAAATCAAATATAATGGGATTGTGATCTGATTTGTATCTCCCTAGATGAGTTACTGATGTTTTCGAGAAGAGATCCCTCCACTCTAAATTGGCCAAAGCCATGTCCAGCCGCTCCTAATGTTGTTTACACCATCCTGCCCGTTAGTCCAAGTAAATGGATGCCCCTTATATCCCAAATCAAAGAAATTGTTGACTTGTACTGCCTCCCTGAAGCCTTCTATTTGGGTGAATGTAACCGGATTGCCTCCCTCCTTTTCGGATTGGTTCAGGACCTGATTAAAGTCCTCAAACATAATCCATGGCAGATTTGAAATAGCACCTAGAAATTTAATTAAATTCCAGTTTACTTGTTTGTTCTGATTTTCTGGATATCCATAGAATCCTATAGCCCTCCATTTGATCTCACTATCTTTCATCTTTATCTCCAAATCCATGTGATTCTTCGACATTGACTTCAGTTCTACCTCGATAGAATCATCCCACAAGCAGGCTAGTCCACCTCCTCTATGTCTTCCTTCCCCCAAACAGTCCACTCCAACTATATTTTGAAGTGTTCCTCTATTTCTCAGCCTTCTAATTTCTATATCTTTCTTCCTTGTCTCCATAAGAAGACCAGGTTGGGATTTTTTTGTTTGAAAAGCTTATTTAAGGCTCTCATTGTCCATGGGTTCCCAAGCCCACGACAATTCCAGCTCAATATTTGCATAATGCTCGGCAGGGCTGCCCTGCAGCCTCTGCCGTCCTAGAGATCTCTCCGACTGTTTGCTTCTTTGTTGGTGGTTCTTCGAAGCTCATGTTGATATCCTCCATGTCTTCCTGTCTTCTCTTCCCTGCTGTTTGGAGTTCTTTTTCTTTTGGTTCCTTGCTGCTGTTGTTCACTCTAGCTTGCTTTTTCCATTTCCTGCCTCCATTTCTTTCTTCTTTCCCATTTGTATTTGTTATCTCCTGCAGCTTGTATATGTTTTCCTATTCTGTTCTAACTTCTTCGAAGATCTTGTCACTTCCTTTTGATTGCAGGTTTGTGGTATCTTCCTTGGTGTCACCAGACTGGTTGCTTTGTCATTTGTCCGGTTACTTTCTTCAATTACCTCCATTTCCTCCTTTTCCATCACCCTCACCGGTACTCCTTTTCCTTGTTCAATTTCTTTTTCATTCTCAGTGATGGTCTCTAAATCTTTTTGAGTCTGGTTATGCTCCTTTTCTCTTGTCTTACCACTTTTGTGTTGTTCTGTCACTAAGAGTGCTGCTAGCTTCTCCATCAGTTTTTCTATTAGTCTTTCCTTCTTCTCCCTCTCCAAGTCTTCATCAAAATTTTTCTCCCTTTGACCACCTTGTTTGTCCCGGGTTACTTTCCTCCCTGCAAATTCTGCTCTGAGCCAAGATCCCAACCTCTTGGAGCCATCCTTCCCTTCTTCTTCGTTTTTTTTTCTCTTTTCACACATATTCTCTTCGTGCCCTATCAGACCGCAGTAGTAGCATATATGGGGTAGGTGCTTATATTTGAAGTCCACCCAGTGCAGACCATTCTCTCTACTTCCCACATTAATTCCCTTCTTAAAAGGAGTATTGATATGCATCTTCACTGTTGTTTTTAGGAATCTCTCTTGGTCTTTGTTAGATTCATATATTGCACATTCTTTCACCTCTTCCATACTTGTAGCTATTTTCTCCCCTAACTTTATTGTTTTACAGTGCTCAGGTAGCCCCCAGATTTGGAGCTTTATCTCCGCCGTGTCAAGGCCCTTCTCCTGTAGATCTTCTTTCTTCTCCCACCTCTTCACCAACAACCAAGCATTTCTGAACATCCATGGTCCTCCCTTCAAGACTCTCTCCAGATCTACATCTTTATTGAAGAAAAACTAGTAAGTTTTTTCTTGATCTCCTTCACTCTAAAACCATCAAGATTCCCCCAGATGTTTCCCATTGCACTCTGTACCCATGCTAGGTTTATGTTTTTGGCTGCTAGGAGCTTCCCTGTAAGGCTGGTTCTACAGTCTTTGACAGCTTTTGTTACGTCTTCTTCTCCAAAAGCAATTATCTCCTCCTCATCTAGTTTTTCCTTGTCCATCATGCAGTGTATATCAAAAGGTTTTGGGTGCACTCCCTCACTAAGGTTGGTGTTTTGTGTATGTTTGTGGTTGTTACTCTCGCTGGATGTTGTGTTTTAAAAAGTTGATTTTGGTTTTAGTAATGGTTTTATTAATGGTCTTATTGTAGGACACTTGTCGTTTCTTCCTCCATTTAACTCAGGAGTTTTAGGACTCGATCTACACGGTTATTAGCAGTAATGTAATATGGTTTATGTGCACTACACTCTCCAAACCCTAGAGGAGCTAAGAGTTGGTTCGTGAGGTTTTTTACTCTTAGTAACAAACTTATTACTTGTATAAACCCATACATAAGATGATTGTTAAGTTGTTGATTAATCGGCAGTTTCACAAAGTATGACTGTAGCTTGTCGGACAAGGCCATTCAACATGCAGCGAGTTGATGGTAGAATGTGGGGACTAGCAGGCAATCGATTAGGGTAGTTCAACTTTTAGATGATTTGGTAGATCGATGGTCGGTCGGTCAGGACAAGACTATGGTTGATTGTCACATTATGTTACCAATTGCTAGTAATTCAATTGGTTGCTAAGTGTCAAGTCAAAGTAGGTTAGCAGGAAATTAGACGTTCAATTAATTGGGGTAAGCCAATCGAAAAGGCCAGTCTATTAAAGATATATTGAACACTAGTCATGAGACAATGTATTTGAGGTAGGTCCACAATAAACCAACATGGAGACAATTGATCGTTTGGAGGGGTAGGCCAACTAGGTAGTTGAGTGACTAGGTAGGTCCATAGTCAATCGTTGGTTGAGTTCGCTTGAGAATAATTGGAAGGTGAGTTGTAAGTTGGTTAGAATAGCTAGGTCGATTATAAGAAAGTCTGCCAACTATTTCGGGGTAGGTCGATGGTTGGAGGATAGGTAGTGGTTGGCCGTGGCCAGTGAGTAGTCAGTTGGCAGCTGGTCTGTTAGGTCAATTTGTAGAGGTCAATTAGTGAGTTGTCCATTAGTTGGTAAATTGGGTTAATCAAGGATGACAGATTGATAGTCGAGCTGTTAGAAATGGTTAACAATTGGTTGTTCAATCAATAGGCATGCAGTCGCAAGGTTGGGATTAATTCGAGCAAGATTATTAGATGAGCGATAGTTCGGATATCAGTGGGTAAGATCGATAAGCGAGTTATTGCATTGCTGGGAATCAAGATATGTTGATAGACGGTTGATTGATCTAGGTCAGCATGCGATTCTGTGATTGAGGTTGTATATTCATTGTCAGTTGGTAGGCAATAAGGCTATGGTTGGTTAGCAAGCGTTGATTCTTGGGTAGTTTATCAATTAGTCAAGGTAGGTCAAGAGTCGCTAAGTCTATTAAGTTTGGTTAATGATCAGTTTTGGTTATTCAATCTAGGTCGTGTGACATTCTATTGAATAGGTCATTAGACAGTTGGTTGGTTGTCGAGGTTATGTCAACAGGTGGTCAACAAGTGGTCGTTCATTATTATTAATGTATTTTTTCACAAGACCCGTGTTGTTTTCATTTTTTATTTTTGCATTAATACAAAAGGATAAACTAGTATTTTTCGTTTAACATGGTAAAACAAGGGATATATATATATATATATATATATATATATATATATATATATATATATATATATATAT
>JASCZI010090671.1:12642-25657 GCA_036250425.1 Stylosanthes scabra
TAAAACCCGCCGGGAATGCCCATCAAACTCACCGACAGTGGAACCCGAATCCCACCTTCAAATTGCAAAAAATAAATGAAATTAAAAGATGGGGTGTGGTGGTGAAAAGTTGGAACTTGGAAGCCCACAAGATGCTAATTACTGTTAAGTTTATAATTACGGGATCAACAATTCTATTTGCACACTAAAATCAGTCATCATACATAAATGTATAAATACATATGTAGTTTAGCTCATTTATAGTATGTATTTTGTATTTCAATGTGTATTATACACTAGTAGCTGATTTTGGTGTGCAAATAGCATAACTCTTATGGATAATGTTCAAATTGGTCCCCCAAAGATATCGCATTCTTCAAGTTGGTTCCTGAGATTCTGAAAGATACAATACTGTCAAATGGGTGATTTTGCCAATCAAATGATAGCATCTCATCTTTAAATGTCACGTGTCCCAAAATGATTCGATGATGTGTCATCGATTAACCAATCATTTTTAACACATGTCGTCTAATTGGTAGAATGACTAATTTGACTAAGAATTGTATTTTTCAGGACTAATATGACTAACAATCTTTCGAGACCAATTTGAAGAACACGGTATATTTCATAGACCAATTTAAACATTAGCCCTTGTAATTACTAATTATTCACGTGTTTCAACCAAAACTGTATAAATTTAGATAGAAATAATTCATGATATAACATAAAGTTGTGAAATATCCATGAGTGGAATATCTGATCTCGTGCACTAAACCTTGCAACTAATCAACTCTATATTCAAAGAGAATAAATTAAAAACCAAATGGCAAAACAACAACCAAACAATCAAATATTATATATAATAAGTGCGCGAGCTCGTGCCCGCTGTGTGTATTGCTCACTCCACACACAAGTTTGTGTGCAACTGGTGCGAGCTTACCACGATCGCATTACAATTTATGTGCTTATGTCACGAGACATTTTATCTCAATTTGAATAATGGAATATAATTTTATATTAAGCAAATAAAAAAAAGATAGATCTAAATTAGATTAGAATCAGATCAAGAATGATGAAATGAGAGAGATACATGAACATACATGAAAGCGCGAACGAAGGACTTGCCCTTGCCATCACCGCAGGCAACAATCCTCATACCGTCGGCAGACCACTGGAGATCATCGATCCGACCCGATAGAACCCGAAACTCGTTCTTAAGAACGAAATCGTTGTGAGTTCCCCAGATTCGGATGGTGCCGGAGACATCGGCGGAGGCGATCCATTCGCCGTTGGGGGAGTAGCGGGCGACGGTGACGGGGTAGGCGTGCTCGCCATATACGGAGACTTGGAGGGGGTTGTCGAGGTTGCGGATGACGACGGAGCGAGCGGTGCAGTAGAGGAAGTTGTTGGTTTTGGAGTCGCCGGAGATGAGGATGCCGCGGCCGCGCTCCGTGGTGGGGACGCAGGCGTAGGTCTCGGATAGAGTGGGCATTGTGTTGGGATGTGTGGTGCGATTGAGGAGTGTGAGTGAAATATGGAGAGAGGGAGAAGGAATGAAAAACCGGAAATGGAGGAATCAATTTTGAACGAGTTGTAATTGTATCACTCACTCCATAGCAATCCACATTTCCCCTTCCTTTCTTTTTTCGATGCCAACTGTGTTTTAATGTTTTGAAAAAAATTAATGCATTTAATTTATGATTAGATGAATTAAAATCCATTAACAAAGTCATCATCTAATTAAAATTGTCACCTACTCACCTAAATGAATAAGGGTGGGTTTGGTAAAGTTTTTTTACTAAGTGTTCTTACTCTCAAAAAGCATGAGCCACCTTTTCGCGTTTGGTCCTGACTTTTGAGAGTCGGGGGTGTTTTTGAGAGCTCTCAAGAGTAGCTTTTTAAAGTTGGCTCTCGAAAAGCAAAATGACGAATTAACATTTTATTTTAATAAAAAACCAATTTTATCCTCTATTAATTATATTTAATTTTATATTAATGCATCATATATTAACAAAAAGGTCGTCGTAGTAATTTATTACCTTAAAAGCAACTATTAAATAGATTTACCCAACGCGATATGTGTGGCTTCTGCTTATTTAGAGCAATTTTAAGTTATTTTACCAAACGGTCATCATGTGACTCTCCATCAACTACTTTTTGAGAGCACAAAGAGCTCAACCGCTTTTTGAGAGACACATGTTACCAAATCGAGCCTAAATCGTTCTTATTGGCTTTTAATTTTTTGGAATATGATTCTTGAAAAATATTAGATGATATTAATTTATTTTGGCAAACCATTCTAATTATTAATTAAGAAAGTCTATAGAACCAATAAAATTAGTGGTTCACAACAGTAAATATCATTCTTATTCTTCTTTTTCTTTTTCTTCCCCTTTTCTAATATTATTTTTTTTAATTAAATTTATTAGCTGT
The DNA here is from genome assembly GCA_036250425.1 of Stylosanthes scabra. Lineage (NCBI taxonomy): Eukaryota > Viridiplantae > Streptophyta > Magnoliopsida > Fabales > Fabaceae > Stylosanthes > Stylosanthes scabra. Next base: position 15,055 of record JASCZI010090671.1, read on the forward strand.
GTGTTTGGGAGAGAGACTGAGATTGAGAGACTAAGACTGAGGGACTGAGACTGAGACTGAAATAGATTTGTGTATTATGTTTGGTTTAAAATTAATCAGAGATAGAGACTGAGAGATATATATTAAACTAAGTTGATGGAGGAAAAATAAAGGTTATTATTGAAAACTATAATGTTGATTGAGAGTATTTGAGTAAAAAAAATATTATTAAAGTTTCAGCCGCAGTCCCTAGTCTCCCAATCCCTCCTAACTGGAGGTACTGAAAATGCTGGAATTCTGTGGACTGAGACTGAAATTTTAGTTCTAGTCTCTGTCCAACAAACAGAGTACTGAGTCTCAGTCCTAATATTCAAAACCAAATGCACCATAAGGTAATGTTTGTTTCTGGAGACTCAGATTCAGTATTATGTTTTCTTAGCAGAGACTAAAATTAAAATTTCAGTCTCAGTCTCCAGAATTCCAGTATTTTTAGTACTTCCAAATAGTAGGGACTGTGGACTGGAGGCTGAGATTAAAACTTTAAAAACTTTTTTTTAACTTAAATACCTCCATTTAACATTAAAATTTCTATTACTAATTTTTGTTATTCATCCATCAACTTAGTTTAATCTCTATCTCTCAATCTTTGTCTCCTAATAAATTTTAAATCAAACACAATAACAAACTTAATTCAATCTCAGACTCTCAGTCTTCCAGTCTCAGTCCCCAGTTTTAGTCTCTCTCCCAAATGCACTCTAAGAATCTCTAACATTAATTTCGTAGCATTATTCTTATTAATTTAAGTTCATATTTTAATAACACTCTTCGATTAATAAATTATTCAGTAAAGGACTAAATCTTGAATGACCCAGGTAAACTTCGGCTTAGATTAATTTGATTTTAACAAAAGTATTTTGTTGAGAATATATTATTGCTTTTACGTGATAAAAAGTTATCTTTATCATATTTTTAAATAATTGAAGGATTGTTTATAAAATAAATTGAAAATATAAAATAGAAGCGTTCATGGTTCCAGTTTTATCCGAAAACCTGACAAGAACCAGATAAAATTTGGGTCATTTTGACTCAACTTTAAAATGGCCCGAATTTAGAGTGATACAACTTTGATGTGACCTAATAATACTACAAAATCGGATTTGGGTCAAGCCTCATATCACTTTTGCCCAACCAGATGGCCCGATAATAATATTATGTGTACGTGAATATAATTTATTATGTGTATGAGAGTATAAGACTAAGTTTAATAATATTACACTTACAATTTATAATATTTTTACTATCAATCGTGCTATGGGATCATCATTAGGAAGTCATTAAGTTATTATTCAAAATTTAAAAAAATTATCATCTGAAATTGAAAATGTTATTATTCAAATAGAATAAAATTGATCACCCACATAATATATTACCATTCGTAACTTATTTACCATCACTACCAACTGCTGGTCTACAGCCACCTAACCTCACTACCACTGCCGTCGCTTCCTAACCCTAAACCTCCACCAACCGCAGCCCTTACTAACATAGCAACAATTAAAAAGAGGTTAACTTATACACTAGGTCCTTATAGTTTCAATGAAATTGCAACAAGGTCCCTATAGTTTAAGAGTTTGTAATTGAGTCCCTATACCCATAAAAAATATGCAATTTAGTCCCTGCTGCTCAAAAAACATTTAATTTAACAGAATATTCTACGAAATATTCTATACTTTACATTAGATGAAATTGAGATTGAACAAATTACCCTTCCCATAAAAGATGAAAGCTGTCCTCGAATTGACGAATTGACAAAGAAAAAAAATCATTTTCCCTCCCTCACTCTCGTCACTCTGGGCTCTCATATCACAATTGCACTCATTTGAAACGGGTAAGTTAACAATTTTAGCATAGACTCACTTGAAAATAGCACGTGATTAAGAACCGGAAAACAAGAAGCCCATTAAAGAAGATAGTGAGGATACAATCATAATATTTTAATGTCAAATTTGAATAGGGACTAAATTCCAATTTTTTTTTATAAATATAGGGACTCAATTATAAACTTTTAAATTATAGGATTTGATTTCAATTTCACTTAAACTATAGAGACCTAGTGTATAATTTAACCTTAAAAAGAGTTATCTTCCAAAATTTTTAAAACATTATCATCCAAAATTAGAAAAATTATCATACAAAATAAAAAAAAAAAGTTATCTCTCCTCTCTTGTTGCTTCCAATTCGTCCTTCCTATCAGCTCCGCCTTCATGACGTCCATGCTAGGATGGTACACGCTTGTCCGCGCACAAAATCCAACTACTTTGAACTCGTTCATCGGTCCTCGGCGTTCTCAAATGCATCGAAGATCTTGCATTCATCGTGGTTCAAAATGAGAAGCAATCCACATGGAACGTCGTGCGCAAGATCTCCATCGTCGAGAAAGAAAAAGCTCTAATCAACACGCTGGATCTTGAAGTTGTCAAAACCAGCAACGTCTCAGCACAAAGGTTGCGGCCGCGCTTCTATATCTTGTAGATACCCGATAAAACAATCTTGCATACGAAGTTAATTATAAAGGTCTCGAAGAGGGAAAAAGATCTCGTGGTCCCATGAAAGAGGAGGCAGCGACGGCAACTGCAATAGTTGGAGAAAAAGAAGAAGCGGCATCAGTGTGGCGAGGGTGGCGGCGGCGGCGAGGGTGGCGGCGGCGGCGGCGACGAGGGTGGCAATGGCTGTGAGGCAAAGAGAGAAATAAGGGATTAGGTTTAGAATTTTGGTTTTGATATAGATTTTCATTGGCTCCCAAATATGTAATCTCGTTATACTTTTTTTATTATTTATTAATTAATTATCTTTTGTATGAACAATGGATAATTTTATGTTTTATAATTTATTTGGTTAACAATCATTTGGAATAGATAAAATAATCAACATGGTAATGTTATATATATAACTGTACACCTTTATATATTTTATTTATAATATGAAAAATATAAACATTAATATTAAAAAATTCACAAAACATATGAATACAACATATGATAGCAAATAAATTGTTAGTATAACAAATAAATAATATATTTCAAAACAGAAATTAAAATAAAAAAGACAAAAGATATATAAAATGTAGAGTTAACTACCAAAAATAACTATGAAAGATTATAAAACTGATAAAAATAACCATGAAAAATTCAAATGATAAAAATATCCATGAAATATTCAAAATTATGACAAAAATATCCATAAAAGATTCAAATGACAAAATACCCATGAATGATTTAAATTTGTGACAAAAATATCCAAATATTATATAGCTAACTAAGGAGTACATGGACAAAAACGCACACGAAAAATTTTACGTTGGACAAAAGTACACATGAAAAATTCGAAGGGACAAAAGTACACTTCAAAGATAATTAACAATAGACAAAAGTACACATATCGTCCATTTACTGTTAATTAACGATGGACAAAAAGTACACATGGTATATATAGTTTTGTCTGTTATTAATTATTTTTGAGGTGTACTTTTATCCCATCGAATCTTTCATGTGTATTTTTGTTCACCATAAAATTTTTCGTGTGCGTTTTTGTCCATTTACCTTTAACGTTGTTAAAAAACTATTATTGGACATTTTTGTCACAATTCTTAATCTTTCATGAGTATTTTTGTCGATGAAATCTTTTATGGTTAGTTTTGTCAATCTTAGAATCTTTCATGGTTATTTTTGGTAATTAACTCAAAAATGTATAATGATACACGTAGATTAATTCATAATCAATATTTACTAAATAATTTCTTTTCCGGTGTATTATTACCTGAAATTCCTTTTAAATAAATAAAAAAAAATCAAAGTAAAATTTTTATGTATTTTTTCACTCATAATGATATACGTGTATTTAAAATTGTTAGTTAGGGTATTTTCAATTTTAGTTTCATTTTCAATTTTATTTTGAATCCTATAAAATATCATATCAGTACTTATGTACCATATATCATAAATAATGATTCTAGATTAAATGCAAAATTTATCATTTTAATGTTTGATATCAATTTAATTTAAATTAAAAAACTTTTAAAAAAATATTAATATAAATGATAATATTTTGTTGGTTCTTTATTAAATGATAGCATATATCTCTAATAAAACTGATTTCATTTAATTAGTCAATTCTAACAAACCTCCTTCCCCGTTTGTCTATTATGGCTTTTTTCGGTATTTCACTTAAAATAATATCTTACCACCTGTGATTTGGATTAATTCTATTAAATAAAATTTATGGCATTTATATATATCAAGTCAAGATTTACATTCTACATTTACCAAAAAACAATTCTACAAGTTTAAGACTTACCATTAATGATTAATTTTGAATTAGAATTTCAAAAAAGTTAAGTCTAGTGTGATATCTATGATATTTGAACAGGAATGAGGTTTTTTCTGAGGTGAATATGATTCATGGAGGCTTTTTTTGAGGCGAATATGATTCATGGTGGATCGGATAAAATATTTTCAGATAAATTGTTGAAAGTGATTGTAATTTTATAATAAATAATAAAAATAAAATAACTTGGTTCATTGTAGATTTATGGTAGAATTGATTTCATTATAAAAGATACATATGATTCCACAAAAACACAGTGAAAGAGAAGGTTCATAGAAGTCTTTTTTGTTCCCTTCCTTCCACATCTACTTTTCTGCCCAACTTCTCACTTCCACCATTATTCTTTAAAAAGCTAAACACAAAATTAAAGGCAATGCATTATGCATTATCATCTTTGGAATACCCTTGTTTGTGGCCCCAAACAACAATAATCGCATTATGCCACAACTCATAATCTCCACCATTACTCACTAGACTAATATATTATACCATTTTCCTCCTTTATTAGCTTCTCCCTCCATATATATATATATATATATATAGTTCTCTACTCCCGTGAACAGAGAGGTAGCGAGAATCAGCCATGGACAAAGTAGTTGTTACTCTTTTAGCTCTTTTATGTGCTCTCACATGCATATCAGCTTCAGATATGCTTCTAAATGTATCAAAGTTACACATGTTTGTGGATGAACTTCCTCAAATCCCCAGAATCTTTGGTTATGACCTTGCCCAAGGCGTCCCCAAATCCAAGGCTCTCACTATTGGCATGTTCAAGAAGAAATGGGTATGTCCCTAATCCTATCTTGGGTTTTAGGTTTTTTTTTTTTTTTTGTTTTGAATGTGACCATTTCCTTATCCTTTATTTATCTCTTGTCTGAAGTCTCTAGTGTGCCGTTTGTGATTCTTTGCTAGTTTCGATGATAGCCAGAACATGACTGATTCAGAACACTGAGTTTGAAACCAGTTCCCATTGATTTTAAAATGTAAAAATTCGGAACTAGTCCTTAGTTGTAGCTAGTCCTTAGCTGTGATTTTGGCGTATACTTGTTCAACATTCGTGATGCTAAATTCTTGCATTATTATTAACTTTTTGTCTGATTATTTTTAAAAAACAATAGCTTGCAGTTTTAACTTTTAAATTAGTTGCATACTGTATTTGGCTTGGGTGATTGATTAATTCAAAATTTTTTAAACAATTTATCTTCACATATGAAACCCAAATACATGTGAGAGTGCGGCCGGCACTAAAGAACAAATGGCCACTGAAGCCTTTGTGAAACAGTTTATCATCTTATTAAGAACGCAAGCAAACATGCTCACGTAAGTTACGACGTCGTTTTTGCCCAAATCCCATGGCAAGAGTTTGATGACCAATCTATAGATAGAATACTTTTACCACCAAATTAAAAAAATTATCATACCACAATCATTTGTCTCTGCCTACCTACAAGCTTAATCATTTTTTTTTCAAATGTTTTATGTTTCATAATTAGTTTTTCTTCCTTATATGAGGTTCACAATCCTCCCACGCCAACGGAATAATATCTTCTCCTCCAATAAGTTTAATTTGAAATCTTCACAGATTTTTCTCCTTTTAAAAAATTCCTATATTTATATACACATAGAATTACCAAATAAATCATTAGTATCGATAATACTAAATGTATTATTATACATATCTGTATACATTATTTAATAATATAAAAAAAACAATTAATATGATGTACATATAAAACACATAAATACATCCTAATTAATCGCTCTCTCAAATAAAAAATGTTTATGTGTTTCATGTGTTTTATATGTACATCTAATAAAATTATATAAAAAATATAAACATTAGCAAATGAATAAAAATTTTTTTATTATTAAATGATGTGTATATCCTATATAATATGTTTTATATTTTTAATATAAAAAAATAATCTGGAGTCTGTTGCCTATTTGCAACGGTTTTGCAATTTATTAATGGTAATGTTACAAATATTGGCTTCTTAAATTCAAGACAAGGTACAGATAGATTTATGGTACAGATAGATTTATAATTCACACATGCATGTGAGGCTGATCTTACCTACCAATGCCAGTTTGTAAAGGCAGGAGCATCAGTCAGTGGTGTGCTGACTGCTCAACTAATGCCAAATATTTGCACTGTCATTTTCTCTAATTAAAACCACCAAGCCTTGCCAATTTATATCATCCCTCAATCCTATTCGTCCCAATAAAGTCTCTTATTCTTCCTAGTTCTATTTTATGGCCATTTAATTCATTGACACCAGTGAACCCCGCGGACTCCGAATACAGTATCTCTTTACATAATTACCCAAAGAATTATTTGTGACTTGCAAATTGCAATTGCAAAGTGCCTTCCACCCTGTCAATCACTTTCACCACTCTATCCTCATTCAATAATGAAAGATTTGAATTGATTGAAATAATTTCAATTAAAAAACGCTTAATTTACCTTTTTTTTTTTTTTTAATGATGATTGGTTTTGGTTTTTGTTTTGCAGAAATTCCACAGGGATCTGCCTGCAACAACAGTGTACGCTTACGGATTGAACCGTAAAAAAGCAACGGTTCCCGGTCCAACCATTGAGGCTCTTCATGGAGTTGGCACCCATGTGACGTGGCGAAATCACCTCCCTCCAAAGCACATACTTCCATGGGATCCAACAATTCCCACTGCACTCACCGTTGCAACGAAAGGCATTCCTACGGTAGTCCACCTCCACGGTGGTATACATGGACCCGAGAGCGATGGGAACGCAAACTCATGGTTCACTTCAGGATTTAAGAAAAAGGGACCCACCTGGACTAAGAAGACCTATCACTACCCTAACAACCAGCACCCGGGAAATCTTTGGTACCATGACCATGCCATGGGGTTGACCAGAGTCAACCTTCTCGCTGGCTTAATTGGGGCCTACATAATTCGTCACCCTTCCATTGAGTCCCCACTTGGCTTACCCCACGGTGACGAATTCGATCTACCGTTGGTTGTGTTTGATCGTAGCTTCCGCACCGATGGTTCCATTTACATGAATTCCACTGGAAACAACCCCACCATACACCCTCAGTGGCAGCCAGAGTATTTTGGTGACGCAATCATTGTGAACGGCAAAGCGTGGCCACGTCTCACGGTACGACGTCGTAAATACCGTTTTAGAATAATCAACGCCAGCAATGCAAGGTTCTTCAGATTTTTCTTCACGAACGGCTTGAGATTCACACACGTGGCATCCGATTCTGCTTACATTGAGAAGCCAATCACCACGAATGAAACTCTGCTGGGGCCATCTGAGATCACAGACATCATTGTTGACTTTTCCGAATCGAAGAGCAAAGTTGCAATTCTAGCCAACGATGCACCTTATCCTTACCCATCCGGTGACCCAGTGAACGAAGCTAACAGCAAAGTCATGAAGTTCATCATCTTGCCTAATCATGAAGTTGACAAGTCACGGGTCCCACACAGTTTGTTACGATACCCTGACGCAAGTTTATCCCATGCGACGCGCACACGGTACATTGCTATGTATGAGTACACCAGCGACATAGATGAGCCAACACACTTGTACCTAAATGGGAAACCGTATGATGCGCCAGTAACGGAAACCCCTACGGAGGGGTCCACAGAGGTGTGGTATGTGATAAACTTGACGGATGATAATCACCCGTTGCACATTCATTTGGGTTTGTTCAAGGTGTTGGATCAGACGGAGCTGAAGGATTTAGACAAGTTCAAGGATTGCATGACGAAACTAAACGATGCGATTAAGTGCCACGTGGAAATTTCTGCACGTGGCAAGAAAGTAGGGGTGCCGGCGCATGAGAAAGGGTGGAAGAATGTGTACAAGATGATGCCCGGGTTTGTTACGAAGATTGTGGTGAGATTCTCTTACATACACACCAATGCTTCGTACGGGTTTGATGCAACGGCACAACCTGGTTACGTGTATCATTGCCATGTGAGTGCTCGTCATTTTCAACTTGGAAAGTTTTGTTTAATAATTAGAACATCTTGTTTCTCACATTTGATTTTTATGCAGATATTGGACCATGAAGACAATGCTATGATGAGACCTTTAAAAATCGTTGCGTGATGAGGGTTGTCAAAGATGTGAAAAGAATAGTTGTGTGTGTGTGTGAATTGTGAAAGGTTAAATTGTTAGGTAGTGAAAGGAAGGCTTTTATAGCTAAAATAAACGATATGCAACAACATTTCAGCGCAACTAGAGAAGTGTATTGATGCTTAATAATTGATGCATGCAGGATTGATATGGTCTAGGATAATTTTGTTGCTTTTTCTTTCAAAGCACGTTGAATGTTATTTCACATACAGCAGTACTGAGATGTATTTGTATTTAAGAAATTAAAAAAAAAAAACAAAAAAGAGGAAAGGAAACAAAGAAAGAAAAAGAAAAGCATAATATGCTACAAGATTTTGTAGTTTAAAAAATGTGTATTTCATAAACTGTATGTATTGATGAAAAGCATAAAGTGTAATATGAATTAAAACATCTGTGTTTTTTCCATGTGTTCTAAGAATTTCATAACTATACAAATGGCTGGCCATGACTGTTGAATTTAATCAAAAGGCTCAACTTCATTTGTGTCCTTCCTTTCCTACTTGACTTAATTGTTTGTTATGTTTTATATAAACGATAATATTATTGGAGAGGAGCCAATATATATTACGGATACGTAAATTTTGAATGATAATTTGGTCATTGATATATGAATTACGGATGATAACTCATATAAATTTTGAATGATAGCTTAATTATTGGCTTCCTAACGTTGGTTCTGTAGCATTGTTCTTTTAATAAAAATCAATCGTTACAGATTATAGATATACTGATATGTTGGTATACTTGAAAACTTTCCTATAATATTAAGAGAATAACAGATGTGTACCATTGTACATACCATTTACCAACAAAGAAAAAATGTGAACATTAACACAAAAATTTATATTTCTCTGTGCTAATGTTTATATTTTTCCGTGCACTAAATGATATGTACATGTGTATACAATGATTCATCTAGTATTACCTATAATGCCATAAAAAATGTGCAAGTATAAACATCATTTGTCCATCTATAATAATTTTGTGGGAAAATGTATTTGGATCTTTTATTTGTTGTAATTTCCCTTTTCCTAAATCTATTATGCATGTGTTACAGCCTTACAGGGAACTTTTTCTCCTACCTTTTTTTTCAAAGTAGAGTAAGAGTAACTGAACTTTCGAGAAAATAAAAACGACTAACTTTTCACTTCAAAAAAGAATCAAAATAGAATCCGCTCTGTAATCACCTCCGCATTTAAATTATGGCTAATAAACAGCGCCAATGTCAATGTCATCATTAAAACAACATTCCTGTACTTGATATGATGAATTATTAAATCATTTATAAATTTTCATAAATTAAAAGAAGGCAATTAAGCTTAGCCAACCAATAATGTTAGTCAGCAGGTCTTATTTTTAATTTTTTGTACTGAATGTAACCAAATTCAACATTACAACAAACAAACAAACAAATGGATAGATGAACATTGTATTGTTGAGTAGGAGACTGAGTTGCAGCAATATTATATACAAATGGCAAAGTATTTGAAACCAGGGTAATCCTTAGTACTTTAATCACTTTCGTAGTCTTCTTCATCTCCAAAGGTAAAAACAGATGCATCTGCAGCCATGGCCTTAAACTCACTCTCTGAGCTGGCCATCTCAACACCGGACACAGTTCTTTCATTTTCACTTTTTGTTTGACCAGCATGAACTGGTTTCGAGCTTGCACTTCCCAATGAAACTTGTTCAGTTGCATTTGTTATATTTGCTATTTGATTTGAAATTTTGTTAGTTTCAGATCCACTGGTGGCCTTTTTATCCGGTTCAGAAGCTGTTTTTTCTTGCTTGCCTCTTGACGAAGCAGAATGCTCCGAATCACCATCTGAAAACACATCATCTTTATCTTGACTCCCTGAGTCTTTGTCTGTATTCTGTGCAGGTGTGCTCGCTTCAACTGGGGCGGGACTATTACTTGAACTCTCATTGGATCTTTTTCCAGTAGTCTCAGGTTCAGAAGCTACAACATTACCATTATAATCGACTAGCACAACCTCAACCAAGAATCCTGGAGAAGGCAATTTCCTCTGCCAGAAGATAATTTTATTGAACACAGTTAACAAACTAGTTTCAATTTTTTGAGTCGCCATTGTGTACTTGTTACTTACA
>JASCZI010090671.1:25667-61966 GCA_036250425.1 Stylosanthes scabra
AACCAACTCTTGACAACCAAAGAAATATAAATACATAATAATCAGATATTCGAAGACAGTCATAAAGAGGAGCACAATAGATATACCTTGTCAAAGCCATCAAGATCATTGGTGGTCAATACTTTCCTATTTTCTGTCATAGTTGTGTTCAACCAACTACAAGAAAAAAGAGCAAAATGTTTCAATTTCAGCCCAAGATTATCAGCAGAGGCAATTGAGTACTGAATAAGAAATTTAATTAGTACCAGTAAAAGTCTCCTTGGCGATCATGAAAATGAATTTTGAAGTCCCCAGCCAATTCTGTAAGACCAGGCTCTCCTGGCAAAGCAAAGACCATTACTCCCTTCTTTGGAGCGCTGAACCAGAAATCTTCTGGCTGAAAATCATTAACATGTATCATAACAAAATCAACATTTAAAAAAAAATGGTTGAAAAGGAAGTACTAGGGGGTAAAAATAACTGGCAGCAAGATATTAAGGATTCGCACCAAAAGATCCTTGGTCCTTGGATGCTTTTTGGTAGAGAACAACACACCTACACATTAGAAAAGAAAGGGCATTGCATCAAGAGCAATTGGTAAAGTGTCTTTCATATCTATTTTACTCTTAAATCCACACACAGAGTAGCCGTAACTATATAAACATGAGGGGGGAATTTAGTACAATAATGGAAAGCTCACCACTATGGTCTGAGACAGTTATTGAAGGCCTGATCCAGTAAGGGCACCTGTGAAGCCGAAATCCCCTAAGCATGCATCTGCACAGAATATGATCTCAGCACACTATAATGAGGTGAGTATTTAAGTTGCATCAGGGCCAGTACTTACCTACGGGCAGGTGGGTTTTCGCCATTGAAGTAAGTCAATACACGTTCAAAATATTTGACGTACCTCTAAACAAAATATAAAGACATAAGACAAGAAGAAGCAAGAGTGTAATACTCCCGAATCCCCAACTTTCAGCCAAGTTAGCACATAGCAAAGCTGAACTTACAATCTGACTGGGCAGAACAAGTCCTTTTCCATCAACACATCGTTTCAGATTATAGTAATCCATTGACTCCTCAGCAGTTGGAAAGAACTGCAGCACATTTAATTTGCGAAATCTAAATAAAACAGAGCAGCATAACAAGAATGATGGAGTAAATGTAAAGCAGGGTCATTAAATTTAGCAAAAAAAGTTTAGATACTACTCACCTTTAAGAATAATAGAAGACTGGAAATCATCAACCCTGTTCTTGCCATTCCAGCCTTACAGTGGACAACCACAACATTCTCGATATCTAATTTCAACCATGAGTATGCACTATGACAAAATGAGATAACCAGTTGAAGTGGTGGGCAATTATGGTCATCAAATGGAAAGCTAGCCACCTGAGGTAGGAATTTGATGTTGCAGATGAACGAGCATTTGGTTTAAAAAACAAATCCACAAAAATACAAAGTGCTGAAAAAACCTAAAACCCAAGAGAAAAGAAAGCTGACACAAGTAGTCTAAGCTGTCTAGCAATCATCATAACAAAAGTAACGATAGATGATATGAAAGAAATTAAAGCATACATTAAACTTTATGGAGCATAAATGAAATTCACAACGCTTCTACGGTTCCATATTTCTACCACAATTGTCCCTCAAAGGCTAGAAGTAAAATTTAGGACTCACCTTCCCCTCAAACAATGATGCATCATACAGCCGCTCAGAACAAAGATTGTATACTTTGTATTTATCCTGCTCATAAAAAAACTGTCAGATACAAAACTATACAAGAAATGAAAAGAATGGACAGAGAATCCTGCTGTTTCGAATTTTAAGACACTGAAGAAGCAAAACACCATGTATTCAGGTTCTCTAAGATTCCTCCAATAAAATTGAAACTTACCACAAAACAATAAAATATGAAAGGGCAATGGCATGATAACAGAATACACAGAACATAGGCTCGTATTATTATAAAGTAACGAAATAAACAGGTTTACTGCAAATACAATCTATGCAACAACATGCCTAGCAAGCTATAGCAGCATTCACATCCTATCCTATAAACCAAATTAAACAAGGGATCTGAAAACTTACAAACATTCAACGGGCATTATTAATGCAGTACAAACATTTCAATGTTTACAAACATTAGCCACAAATTGCCATATGCATATGAACTTGAATTTCATGTAAGAAAATGTTTGGCTACCTTATGGTGAGTCTCAAAAAACTTAATCACTTCTTCCATGTGATTTCTGTAAAATCCCTGCATGGTATATATACGGAGAGAGTATGAACACTTATGTTAACATGAAAACAACTACAAGAACAAACTGCATACCAAAATTCACCGACTCACTTCAACATAGCCGAAAAACCCAGAGCTCATGTCACCAGCAGGGAACCCCATAGCAATGATGTTTTCTGTGATATATGTCATATCTAAATCAAAGCCTCCTTCCTGTAAACAGGTATAATAGTGATGAATATTAGTTCATATTATCCCAAAATTTCTTTGATAAGAACATACACTTCAGAGGGAGAGAAAAGAGAGAAAAAAGAAGGGGAAAAAATAGAGAGAGAGAAGAAGAAAGATAGAAAGAACAACAAACAACAACAAAGCCTTATCCCACTAGGTGGGGTTGGTTACATGGATCGATCGACATTAGGCCCTATTTATTATGTCAACAAGAAAGATAAACCAATATCAACCTCAACCAACTAGCACCAATAATTATGAACTCAATAGGAATAGGAAATCATCTGCAACATCCAGGGAATTTTTAACTCAATAGCTGCAATGAGATTTGATCTAAATAATCCAATCACAAGTGTTGCTTAGCTCAATTTTTCTTATCACAACAGTGGTATCTGAGAATAGGCTTCAAATATAAGGTCTAACCCCTGATCAAGGAAAGGTAAGGCTCTAACATGGGATAACATCAATCAACCCGACAGACGAAACAATAAATTGTTCAAATCATAAGACAAAACAGCCTGGCAAGAATAAAAACATAGTAGTTTATATTAAAAAAAGAAAGAAACCTGATATCTGCGTTTATTCTGAGAAACTACATGTCGTGCCTTAACCTGCACAGCTTTCACAGCATTCTTGGAAGAGTCAACCAAACCTCTTGTAATACTTCCAAAAATATTATTAGATTGTACTGGTGTCTCATCAGAACTGTCATCTGATGGAGGAGACTTGGGTGATAAGCGCAATCCCAAATTACTGGTTAAGCGGGCAAAAGTTGATTTCCCAGCATTTGCAGTTGATGGGTCCTCTTGTGAGCCAGATGGCTGAGAAATATTCAAGTTTTTCGCCCAAGATGATACCCCAGTCGAAGATGGCTTAGTTGGTACCACATGTGCAGAACTATCTTGCCGAAAGGTTACAGGAGCCGAAGAAGCTTGTCCATCAGTGTCTTTGACTGGAGGTGAAGGAGACGGGTCTTTAATAGGAGGTATATTTGATACATCAGCAGGTACCGATTCCATTTGATTGAAGAAATTTGATATATATGTCAATGGCAACTTAGGCAGAAGTTGTAGTTCTTATCATTAGGTAGCCCTACAGTATCTTCCTAGTTGAGGCTGCAAATTCAGACATAGAATTTATAAAATGCAGGGCAAAAAACACAAATGATAATTTTTTTTAAGACGCTTATGCTTTGAACTAGGGATATGTACATTTGTGATTGTAACAATGAAATAACAACAATAATAATCATATTAATAATAGCAACCCTTGTCAACTACTCAGAAAACTAGCAGTTTTATTTAGTAATGCCCCTTTTTAAGCATCTCAACCAAAGTCAGTTCAGGATAATGAATTCAGTTAGTAGAATCTCAAGGTTCCTAACACCCAACTGAAGAAGAAAATAAATAAATAAATAAGAAAGTGCATGAGAGTGAACTATGAATCGCCGGTTTTTTTTTTTTGGGCATAAATTGGAAAGTCGAAGAGGATTAGCGCCACATGCGTATGAAGTCAAAATAGAAAGGTAAGATACCAAAGATGATTCGAAAGAAAGAAAGAAACAATATCAGATCTGAAGGAAGGACAGAAATCTTACCGAAAGCGAGAAATCTGAAGGAGCGGAAATGGATGAGAAAGGGGAGCAAGTGAAGGAGCTGGGAGGTTAGGGTTCCAAGGTGGATCAGAACGGGGTTTCGTTGAATTTTCAATTTGCATTCATGATTATTGATTATGACGTCAGATATTAATGATCGGACGGTCAGTTTACCCCAAGAGTACCCCGTTCCACATTAGTATTAGTGTATCCTGTTCAGACTTCCGTCGCCAAGATTTTCCTTATTAAAAAAAAAAAAAACTATAGAAGAAGAATAAGACAATTTTTTTTTGACAAAAATAAGGCAATTTATTTATAATTCCACTATTCACACATTTTTTTTTACACTAAATTGACATCTGTATTTTATATGATGATTGAGGCATTGATCACCTTTACTTTTTGTGGTCTGCCTACAATAACTATATTTTTATATAAAAGTAAAGATGGTGTTTGATAAGAGAATGTGTAAATAACATTATTCATTTATTTTTTACGGAATATTATTCAATGAGAATTAATTAATATATATGTCCATAAATTTTTTTAGCAATTAATTTTGGTGTAAAAATAGAAATATTAATATTTTTAAATATATAAATATATATTGAATTTAATGGGCTTAGAGTGTAAAAAATATAGGACAAAAAAAACTATAAAAATATTATACAAAATTCCTATTTGATTTCATATGAATAAACAATGTATAAATAATTATCGAATATAAAACTCAATCATGATAGGGAGTTAATAAACTTTTATTAATATTAACAATTTATTTTTATATTATTAAAATAAAATATTAAAAATTTTATATCAAGTGGTCAACTTACTAATCATCAACTCCGTAATAATTTTACATGTTATCTAATTATATAATGTTAGCTTTTAGATTAACTCAATGTAAATATTTGTCTAAAAAATCAATATAATTATACAATTATACAAAATTAAATTTTAGCGTGCATCAAAATTAAATTACTAAAATAATACATTTCTTAGTTTAATCTCTTTGCAATATATAAAGAATGGATTTGCATACACCTAATATATAATGTAAGAGTTGAACGGTGCTTTTTTTTTTCCTTTTTCTAATTAAACGGTGTTCTCCACTTCTCCTAATAGGAGATATATAAATATGAGTATATTCATGTATTTCAGAACTGTTACTAAATTCCATTCTTTCGAATTAAAAATGGAAAAAAAGGGACAGAATTCATAAATGGTGATCGGTGAATGGTGAATGGCGCAGTTATGCAGTATACACAGATTGAGTGGGCGTACTGTAAACTATGGCGTGGAACTAATAAGTAATAACTAACAGAGCTGACATTGCATGCAAGATTGCATGAATTCTAAAACGGTGTAATAATAGAGATTGAAAGGAGCCAAAAGAAGAGAGAAAGGAAAAGAAACAAAGGATTTGTATTTACATTCCTTCCCAAGCAACCAATTTTATATCCCAATAGAGATTAGAGACGCCAACACCACCAGACCAAACCAATAAATATATAATATATCTTGCCCACACATTTACACATGCACATTCCCACTGTCTTTTCATGCCAATAAGTTATCTTTCATGGCAACTTTCCTTTGAGTCCAAGTGCTTGTAGCACGTGTTCTTGGCATGGCAGTCACTCCGAATGGGTTACCATTACTCTGTTGCATTGCATGGATCAACATTTAACATTAACATTAGCATTAGCAGCTAGAAAGAAAACACAAAGAAAAAAGAGAGAGCATGAATAATTACGTACCAATCTGCAAGTTCCTGCGCCAGTGTCACAGACAGGAAACTCTGCAGGACAACAGCTATCACCATCATCACAGCAAGTTGCAGATTCCATAGGGCAGCATCCCCATCCAAAGCAAAATCCTGCAAACTCAAACATGCAGCAGCAAGTGGTTCCAGCTGGGCAAGAGTAGTATTCATCACACACAGTTGAAGGGTTCACTGGGGATGGAGGTGATGGACCAGGGTTTGGTGGATTGGCACCGTTCTTGATTGGATATGATGCCTCCATTGCAATACCACACTTTCCGGTTGTGGCATTTTCAATATTCCTCTCCAGCTTGATGTAACCATTCTCACCCCATGCGGGACCCCATGAATTCCTCACCAGCCAGTAGTCTTTGCCGTCTTCTGTTCCGTACCCAACTGCAGCAACACCGTGGTCAAGTTGTGTTCCACAGATGCTGGTGAACACGCCCTGCTCATCAAGGTTCAACCAAAATATCATGTCATAAATTAGGGACAAATCAAATAGGGCTTCAAAGTTCAAACCATAATGCTATTAATATATAGTGAGGCTGAAGGAATTAGACATTACAGATTGATAAAGTTGGAAGGCCCTGCCACCAGCTTCAATGGCAACACTAACTGGTTGGTGTGCAACAGCCTTCATCAATGCCTTCTCATCATTTTGTGGGACATCTTCATAACCATCTATGGTGACTACATGAGCATTTTTCTGACACCAAAAATAAGAAATTTAATTTCTTTAAGATAAATATTCGTAATACTAATAATAATTAGATTATTAGAAGAGGAATAGGGTGAAAGGGATTGAAGGGCATACCCTGTTGGCATCACAAACACCTTCACGAGCATGGTAGGAGTAGTCCTCCTCAGAATCAATGCCTCCATTCTTGACAATGAAGTCAAAGGCATTATCCATTAGGCCTCCATTGCATCCCATGTTAAAGGCCCTGTCGCAATCCACCAACTGTTGCTCTGATAGAGATATCAAATCACCTGTCACAATTTGATTGATTCCTTCCACCGCAGCAACCGTGGAGAATGCCCAACAACTCCCTTAACAAAAGCAATCAAAACCCAATCATTGGATTGCCAATTTAACATGCTGCATAATGCATTCACCTTTAATTTGCATGAACAATAATAAACTAGACCAAAACATAAAATTCTAGCATGTGATATGATTTAGTCAAACAGTTGGTAATAGCATCTTCACATTAATGATCAAATTGGTCTACGATTAAACGTTTTTCAAATTAGTATTCCAAAGATTTTATTAGTCATGTTAATCCTTAAGATACACTAACAAAATCTCTAGATGACTAATTTGAATAACTTCTTTCACGACCAATTTGAGAATTAACTCTTGGCATGTTCACAACATGAAGTCGTGTTCATGGAGCTACCTAAAAGTAAAGGTGCTAACCGCATTGGCCTTGATCCTTAACGGGAGAGACGGCACCATTCTCCCTCCAATCAACGGAAGCAGGCAAATCATCGCCGGCGCGGAATGCGTAACGGTCACTCCTCTTGTTGGCAGAGAGCAAGCCCTGTTGTGGGGATGAGCTTCGGGGTTTGGTGCCGAGGTACCTTGCTCTGTACTCTTCGTTCGTGAGATCAGCGAACTTGTTCAATCCAAGCTTGCAGGGCTGGTTTCCCGCGCTGTTTTGTTCATGAATGAAGCGCAAGTTATCCTTGAAGATCTGGAACCTTCGCTCTTTCTCTCCCAAGGCGTTGTAGAACTTGCCATGCTTCACCAGCCAAGACTCGTAGAGGTTCATGAGGTGGATCTCCGACGCGGCGTCGTAGTCGATGATGGACATGTCGAGTGCGGACACCACGACGGCTGCCGCCAGAAGTGGGAGGCAGAGGAGGAGGACATGGGAGCGACCCATGGTACGGTTGTGAGTTGTGGCGGTGGTATCGGTGCGGCTGATATGGTTATGGTTTTAATTAATGAAGAAAAAAGTGAAGGGTTGCGAACGGAGGGAGTTATGTATATATATATGGGAGAGAAGTTAGGATTGTGATTGGTTCAGAAAACGGAAGAAGTTGCGTTGAAATAGGAAGCCGTACAACTGTACAAGTCACCATTGTCAAGGCCTCTCATAAGTCAAAACAATATTACCAAACCATGCGTTGGGATTACGGGGATACTGGAATTTAGAAATTTGAAGGCTCTTTATTTAGGATTTGATTTGATTTCATATGAGATGAGATATCGGATTCACTAGCTTTTGAAAACAAGATGTCGTTTAAAAGATGAACTGTTATATCAAATTTTTAAAATTTTATCTTCCAATATTTTTCTCAAATAATGGATAAGGTTAAGAAGTTATCAACGTTAACTCATAATTGTTTTCAAATTTTGTATCTTTTTAAATTCTTTTATAAAATATTTTAATTTGGTAAAATTCAAACCATCAATCAATTTAGACCAAGCACATGAAAGACATTTAAACCAAATACTTAAAATAAAAGAGTGATCTAATTACTTAAACCATTCATTATTTATTTATTTTTATATATAAAGAGTTTTGAACTCGGAATAACGAGAAAGGAGAATTCTAGCAGCACAAACTGCACCAACTAAGCTAACTCCATCCACAAACCATCATCAATTTAGTAATGCAGTTGTTTTACCCTAAAAGTATTTGTGTAATTTATAAATTTTTTTAAAAAAATTAAGTATAAAAGTAAATATTTTTACATATTTAATATTTCTCTTAAAATAAAAATTCACAAATTTCTACACTAAAATTGCTGGATCAGAGATTTTTTTTCAGGATTCTCTTTTTTTTCTGCCATGATTATTCCCTAAAGCTTGTTTTTGTTACTTTTAAGTTTTTGTTGGACATGTGTTTCTTTTTAACTTGACCCAATCCCATCTCAATAGACCCTGTTTTGTTTTTGTGTTGCCCTGAAATTTTTTTATCTCTCCTTTCGAAAGACAAAACTTTTCAAATATGATGGGCTAACTTATTTATACCACCAAAAAAAGTTTACAATCCCATTTTCAAGAGCGTCATTTCTTTGTCCAGAAAAAACAAAAGAGAATGTCATTTCAGCCCAAAAATATTGAATATAATTTTTAGGTAAATCATAGAAAATAGTTAACACAAAAGAATAAAATATCATAAATTTTAAAGTATAAAGCCTAAACTCTAAATCATAAATATAAACTATTGATATAAAAGGAAAAAAAACTATTGATATAAATATAAAGTATAATAAATAGAAATACAAAATTTGTTTAATTAGATAAAAATAATTCGTTTAATTAATGAAAGTGGGCTAATTTACTTGACTCGACTACCATTTGAAAAATTATTTTTCAAAAGGCATTTCTTTTCAAATTATTTACCTAACTGCCGCCCTTTTATATATGTACTATAAAACGATATGTTTTATTTTCTAATGTATTAATATATATAATCTAAAAAAGCATAATAAGTAGCAAAGTTCCACTTAGTTCGAACTGTAATCAAAGCATAATTTTTAATTATATATAAATTAACATGCTGACATCCACAGCTGATATTAGGGGGTGTTCATGGCCCGAAGCTTGGCTCGATAAAATTTGGGCCATTTTGGCCCGACTTTAAAGTAGCCTGAAATCGACCAAAAAATTTGAAGCCAATCCGGTATTAGTGTGAAGTCGGGACTAGGCCAAGGCTCGCGTCACCCGATCCCAACCTTGGCCTGGTGGCCCGGTACTATATAAATTAATTAAAATAATAATAATTCGAGAGTATATTAGTATTGATTACATATATATGGTTTATAGTGTATTTTGTAACTTGATGTTTTTTTTGGGTAAGAATTTTTTTTAACTTGATTTTTAAAGTTTTATAATGGCCCAATTCCTCCTTATTGCCCGAGCACACATGGATAAGAGAACAAGAAGAGTGTAAGATTAGAAACTAGAGGCAGCTGAGGCTTGGTTGGAGTGGCAATTTGTTGTGCCTCCCATGTGCTACACTAAGGATTCGAAACTCACTAGTTGAAGTTAGGAACCACTAAGTAGTAGGGGTGGGGTGCGAAATGGGTAGTTGGGGTGGGTTGGGGTAATGGGTATAAGGGCTTTAAACCCATGTCCAAAAACAAAAAAAAACTAGAGAGAGTTGTAGGTCTCCCTTGGTCCAAGTGGTTGCGAGCTTGGTCTCAAAATCAAAGGACCCGGGTTCAAGACACCTTGCCTTCTTGTGTTGTATGCATTAGAATATTAGATTATATTATTTTTTATTTCTACGAGACTTGAAAATTTGTAAAATTACTTTGAGATTAATGAACATATTTTGTTTTGGAATTTGATAAGGATAGATTCAGGTTTCATCCGATCTTCACCCAATCCAAAAGGAGAGATTCATCGGAGTTTAAAGTCGGATTATGATCTCAATAATAGACCCGTGGTAATTTTGGGTCGAGCCTGGGTTAGAGGAAATCCGGCTTCACCCGACTTCATGTACACCACTAGCTGACATTAATGATCAATTTTCATCTTGATAAAAGGGTGGCAATTAGATAAATAGTTTGAAAAAAGACACATTTGAAAAATAGTTTTTTAAATAAAAATAATTATAACAAATTGAATACATTATAGATAAAATTTAAAATTTAATAAAAAATAATAATATATCACAGCTTGGATCGCCCCTCAAAAGCTTGCTTTTATACGGGCTAGCCCGACTCGCCCTGTCTAGTGTGGTGGTCTTAAAATCTCATCCTGCCCTGCCTAATACTGGGCTGGCGGGTCCACCAATTTAAAAAAGTATTAAATTTATTAAGAAAAAAAAATTTCACAAACATTTCGATAATTTATAATATTTAATCTAATTAATTAATTATTTTTTTAATTTTAAAAAAAGTAACGAAATAGAGGTTCGACGGATTAGCATATCCTAAACCACGCTAAATAGATCACGTTAGACAAATTTGCTTATTGCCATGGTATTGAAACCTAGCCCGCCCAACTTTTATGGTGGGCTAAATGGGCCCGACATGTAGAGTTTAGGCCCATTTGACATCCCTGATATTAGCTAAAGACCTCTAGAACTTAAAGGGGAAATGGGGAAAAAAGGAAAAAAGGTTATGTGAGTAAATACTGTAGGAAAATTATCACATGTTCCAGTTATAAAAATGGAACATGAAGTTCCTTATAAGAATAGGTAACCAATCCAGATTTGTTGTGTAGTGAGTAATGAAAGGTCTTAATTGACCTTAATTTTTCAAGTAAATTTACATAAAAGCCCAATTTAAAAGCATTGTCATTAATTCCAAAAGCTATTTTCATGGTCAACATTTCATTAATATAGCAATCTTATCTCAAAATAAAAACCTTTTTGACAAAAAAGTTTAATAGTTCAAATTCTAACAAATAATAATGTCATTTATTTATTTATTTTTGACATAAGTCATTAATCTTTTAAAATTATCCCAATTCTTCTTTTGGGTATAACCAATCAATTAATTTACGTATCAGAATAATAAAATAGTTTTCATTAGGTCAAAACTACTTTTCTTTAATAATTTTTAGGAGAACCAAAAAAGCTAATTGTTTTTTGGTGTCTAACCAAAAAACTATTAGTAATTACTACTAATGCATATTTTTTAATTGTTTCTCTAATGTTATAAAATACAGTAAGTTAAATAAATTTGTATTAGTAACTTTAAAATTATAAACAAATTGGATAAAAGTTGTTGTCAATAATTATTGGTATCATAAAAATATATTTTTAATTTTTAATTTAACAAATTATTTCCACTTGAAAATATGTATATCACAACTATAAATTCTCAAAACGCTTATAGTGAATTTTCGTCGTAAGAATAATTTGTTTAACTGTATTATAACCTAAAAATTTAAAAGCAAAATGATTAAGACACTTATTTTAGTTCATTATGTATATAAAATATTAAATACAACATTGGTTTTAAAATGATTCTAAAGAAGTATTTTAGTCTTCTGACACTAATTTAAAATTATTATTTCAAACTGAAATTAAACTGTCTTAGTTATAAAAGGTTGTTATTGTATTTTCACAATTAATATACCCATAAAAAATTTTATCTTTTTATAATCAATAAAAATGTTATTTTATTTTTATATAAATAAATTTTAATTTCCAATACAATAAAAAATCTTATTCGTTAAATTGAATATTGTGCGTAAACATAAAAAAAATTCTTAGTAATTGGCAATTAATTTTCAAAAGTGTTGGTTAAAAGTATGGATTTAACTTTCATGTATTATTAGTGTAAAAATATTTTACACATGCATTTAATTACGCATTGCTACATTATAAAAAATAACTTTATTTTTTATTGACTTCATAACTAGTATTTCAAAAGAATGGTATACTATCAGCATGAGCAGAATTAGAGACTTTTAACAAGAGTGGTTATGTTTTTTTATTTTCTATTTGTATCTAAAAAAATTACTTTATGAAAAATTTTCAAATATTTTGTTTACGAAATCAAAATTCACATAATATAAAAAATTAAAAATATCACATACTATAGTAATTAAATATTATGATATAATAAAATATTGTAAAAGCTGATTTTTTAGTTGTTTAAATGATTATCATAGGAACAACAAAAAAATAATAATAATCATAGGTAGTTTTTTTTTCTTTATCTAAGTAATTTTAATAATGAAATTAGAGAAATGGTACATAATTATCAATTTTCATTTATTTTAATCATCATTTAGCCATCACGTTAAAAGATGTTGATGAAAGTATGATGCTAAACTACAAATTAGAAATATTAAGAGTTGATAATTATAAATAATAGCCAAAATAAACTAAAATGAATGGTTATCTAGCTTTTCTCCATGCGTTCTAAACAAAAAGTCAGAAAAACTATCATTTCAAAAATAATAATTTTATTAATAAATAACATAATTTAAAATAGGATAATAATATGATTTTTTTGAAAAAAAAATTGAAGTTAAAAATATATTACTCTTATTTTAAACACTTAATTATTATAAAAATAGCACAATCAAGTTCAACCAAGTAATTTATTTTTATACTAAATAGAATTTATTTTAAATGTATATTAAATAATAAAAAAATAACATAGAAATGAACTTTTATTTTATATCGAAATGATCTTTTATTAATATAAATGTGGTTAAATTTTATTAATAAAATAAATATACATTTAAAATTATTATTATAAATATATTATAAAATTATTTCTTTTAAAAGCGATCAAAATATAAAATTTGAGAAGACCAAATATTAATAAATATAGCTTTGTTATAAAATTTTTCTAAGTTTAGGGGCATTTTTTTTTGACTACTATGAACCTTAAAAGGATAACCAAGTAATCAAACTTGACACCTTTAAAACCAGTTGTGGAACCATTAAATTCCCTAACATATGAATACTATTTAAAAAAATACATAAAATCTCATCCACTAATTATTTTAATAATATATCTTATTAGTGATAACAATTATAACAACACATCTCGCTAAATAAGATTGCCCATATGAGAAAAGCTTCCAATACTGTATTACTATTGTTAATAAAAAAAGATAGATGTATAAATATGTAAAAGACAAGCGTGAAACCCACTCTGCCCAAAAAATCACTCACTCTCTCTCTCGCTGCTTTTGTTTCTCTGCATTCCCTCTTCTTTCTCACACAAAGAGAAAGAGAAGAACAATATCCAGACTTAAAGCAGTAAAGGGACATGGCTCTCACATTTTTTGTTTTCTTTTTACCATGAACAAATCACACTATACACCACCACCACCCTCTTCTTCTTCTTCTTCTTCCCTGAAGAAAAGAAAAGATGGCAATCCAACATCACAATCACCAACTACACCAAGAACAACTTGATGCCCTTTACTGCGACGAAGAACAAGAAGAATACCAAGAGTTCTCAGGTGAGAGTGATGTCACAACAAACCACGATGACGAAGATGATGATGATGATGATGATGGTGTCAACTTGAACTCCCATTCCCTTGAGCCTCTCCTCTTGTTGGAGCAGGACATGTTCTGGGAAGATGAAGAGCTCAACACCCTCTTCTCCAAAGAGAAGCTTCAGCATCAAGCCTATTTCAACAATGGCCATGATGTGGTGACACCATTGGAGCCTTCTTCTTCTTCTTCTTCTTCTTCTTCTTATTCTTCTCTATGTGTGGCTCGTCGTGAAGCAGTTGAATGGATTCTCAAGGTGAATGCTCATTACGGATTCTCAGCTCTGACTGCAACACTTGCCGTTACTTATCTGGATAGGTTCCTCTTGAGCTTCCATTTTCAAAGGGAGAAGCCATGGATGATCCAGCTTGCCTCTGTCACTTGCATCTCTTTGGCTGCTAAAGTTGAAGAAACTCAAGTGCCTCTTCTCTTGGACCTTCAAGTACGTTTCCTTCTCTTTATTGTTTAATCTGTTACATTAGAAAGAAAACTCATCATGATGATCAGGTGCAAGATGCCAAGTATGTGTTTGAGGCAAAGACTATACAGAAAATGGAGCTGCTGATTCTTTCCACCTTGAATTGGAAGATGCACCCTGTCACCCCACTCTCATTTCTGGATCACATTATAAGGAGGTTAGGACTCAAAACAAATCTTCACTGGCACTTCCTAAGGCGTTGTGAGAATCTTCTTCTCTCTTTGCTATTAGGTAAGAATAATTCATTATACTAGATCCCATTTTTAATTGTTCTTATATAAATTGGGCTTAATAATTTAAATACTTATTATTATTACCATTTCGTGTATATGTTTTGAGTTTAGATTCAAGATTTGTTGGTTGTCTTCCTTCTGTGTTGGCCACTGCAACAATGCTGCATGTTATAGACCAGATTCATCACAGCACTACTCATGGAATGGAATACAAAAACCAGCTTCTTAATGTTCTCAACATTAACAAGGTTAGTATAACATACAAATAATACTATTATCCACTGTGAACATTTGATTAGATTAGATTAGTAGTAACAAAATGGAGTGAGTGATTAAATGCACATGATAAGAACATGATTTGGGGTTAATTAATTGCAATGCATCTATCTGTACAGGAGAAGGTAGATGAATGCTATAATGGCATTGTGGAGCTATGGAGTAGTAATGGTGATGGTGGTGGTGGTAGCAAGAAGAGAAAGCATGAGCAAATCCCTGGTAGCCCAAGTGGCGTAATTGATGCTGTGTTCAGCTCTGTTGATGGCTCCAACGATTCGTGGGCAGTGGTGGGGTCATCATTCTTATGTTCATCACCATCACAGGAGCCTCTCTTCAAGAAGAACAAACAACAACAATTGAAATTGTCTTCACTCAACAGGGTCATTGTCGGAATTGTTGGCACCACCCCATGAAAACCAAAAAAAATAAAAAAGTACTATTCTTCTTATTTTCTTTTCACTTTCCTCTCTGTCATTCACTAGACAAAAAAATTACCATGCCAATTACTCTCTCTCTCTCTCTTTCCTTTCTATCTCTTCATTTCCAACAATGTCCAAAACAAGGTGATATGTATCATGGGGAAAGAGGAGGGACAAAGTTGGCAATGAGGACTATGATATGTATCATGGGCAGGCAGGCACTAGTGTCTTTCTTTTTTTTTTCTTTTTTCTTCAATGGTTCTCTTCTAGACAATACCAAATCTGGACATATGTTACATCTTTAATTTTGCTAGTATAATAAATTGGGAACAATTTTGTTCATTTTGCTATGTGTGTGTTTTTAGTACTTTTTAATTACTACTACTCTTATTGTATGTTTGAATGTCTTTGGGTGGAGTGGAAGTGTGAAACTACTAGCGTTGAGATGGGCGCCTAAAATGGTCCACCCAAAACCCTTTATTTATTTTATTTTTTTACCATTAACTAATTTGTTTAATGAGGTTATTAATGAAGGTGAGAATTGAGATTAATTGGTAAGTGGGAAGAAATAATAAAAAAGGGTTGTTATGTAGAGAGATTAGGAGGAAGATGGGGTTTGTTTGTTTGCATGTGAAAGGAAGAGTTGTTTGTCGGCCAGTGATTGTGAATGCGATGGTTTTCTTCTTCATTGGGAGATTCACTTTTTTGACCTCGTAACAAGGGCCACCACAACTTTCTCTTTTTATTAATATTCTTTTTTTATTTTATTTAATTTTCCACTGACCCTAATCCCCTCACTAGTATTAACCTAACCCCTCAATTAATTCAACATACCAACTTAACTATTAATCTTGTGTTATATTTGATGATAGAGGCCTAAGTATAACATGTTCCTAACTGATTGATCCATGTATTATGACACACATAGTTGCATATGGCTGTCACTACTCACACTAATCACAAGTTTAGAGTTAATTAATTAATTTATGTATGTAGTAGTAGTACTTTGGAACCTTGTAGTTGGCAATTTCGAAAGAGTTGCATTTTGTGTAAATATTAATTGCGGACTCTTGCTTCCACGCAATCTTAGAAGTTCTCATAGGGCCAGGCATGTAAGGACGAATGTACTGCTTTTATTTATTTAATTTAATTAATTAATTAGTTACTAACCATCTTTACTTTTATTAATAATTAATAAACTCTCTCTGTCTCTGCTCTCTCTGCTTCTCTAGTGTACATACATCTCTGTCAAAATTCCACTGTAATCTTGCTTATTCCAATACATATATGTCTGTCAAAATATGTTCAATCTTACTTACTAATTAGGGTTGTTATGATGGTTTGTTAGTTAGTCACATTTTTCTCAAGTAGCACAACAACTTATGCCTTAGAGGTCAAGTAGGTATGACAAATGCTTAATCATGTTTATTATCATCACTAATGACAACTAATTCAAAGTAGTGCCACTAAACTTTTCAATTCTTATGGACACACTTTTACTTTGTTCGTTAGTTGGATTAGACTAACTATGATGATTAAGTTCATAATCTTTTTAAAGAAACAAGAAAGGTGCTAATGCCATCATAAACCATGTGGATAACAAAATCTTGAAAAAAAATTTAGATATACAAGTAATTTTACCATTTAATTTTATATAAAATATTTTTATTTTTGTACTAAACTAATTTTTATATGTTATACGTAATTAATTTTTTGGTGTTTTATTTTGTATAATGTATAAATATTTGAATGAGTAAAAAATTTATAATAATTTATCTGAATAAATAATTTAATCAATCAAATTATTTATTAAATAGAATTTTATTTAAATGATGCTATTTCTATACTATTTGATATCAAAATAATATTATATTTATTATAAAAATAAATGATTTAGTTGAATTTGATAGATTAAAATTATTTATTCAAATAGCATTATTGAAAAATTTATAAATGTATATATATCATCCATGTCTAAATTGCATTGAGATTTTTTTTTTCACTTTTTACTTTTTGTAATTCTTCCTTATCCTTTTTCTTTTATGAATGCAAAGATTCATGATTATCCTTCTAGTGGAGTCGCTATAGTGCATGCTTCACCTTTTGCTTATTTTTATTTTTCTTTCTTTCTTTCTTTCTTCCCATGTGAAAATAAAATTAAAGTTCACCTTGCTTTTTTCACGTGTATAACTAATATGTATATTTTTTAGTATAAAGATAATGTAATATATCTAAATCCATTGCAAGAAAAGCAAAATGGAATAAGAATAATGCGATATATTTTAAGACTTGTTACCTTATTATATGAGACCAATTTTTATTGGAGGAATTTAAAGTCATAAGAATGCCATATTGGTTTGTCTCTATTAAGTGGAGTGTGTGAAGGAAACAAATAAGGCTATAAGTAAATAAATATCAAGTTGATTTATTAGTTTTGTGGTTACTTTGACTAAACACCCACTGATCCCAAATTATGATATACTAATGCATAAAGGCAGTGGATTTTATTATGGGGGACAAAATCTGATTTTGTAGGGAGATTGTCTATGCCTCAATTAATTATTTTTTCTTCTAAATTATGTTAATGTGGTCACAATTAAGCAAGAAGGTGACAAATTATTTATTTATTTTTGTTATATTAATGAAACAGAACTCACGTATATAATAAATATTATTAGATTTCTCCAAAGCACTATAATAAAATAATATTTTAATTATTTTTAAATTAAATACAGTAAAATTTATGATAGTATGTGTTATAAATTTTAAGTGAACTAAAATATTATTTTATTAATTTTTTTAATTTTAGAAGATTTTTTATATATATTATTGGAATGAAGGAGCAAAGCTAATAAGGACTCGTGAGAGGTTCAGTAAGTACGTCCCCACAATAATAATTGCAGAATAATATGATAGCTTAGCTTGATGAATTTAAAAGCTTTCTTTTTTGACCTAGTCTCACTCAATCTAGTGCTATTTTGCATTAGTTAATTAATTCACATAAATACAAAATTTGGATTAAAATTCCTCTAATGTAATTTCCCTCTGATCTTTTCCTTGCTTACAGCTGTAAAGTCCAAAAGGACAACAAAAGAGGACCATAAGTGTTCGTGGACCCTCCTTCTGCTTTCTTTCTGCATGGCAAAGGTTTTCTGCACACTTAATTTCATTTATTGTTTCCCTTTTAATGTAATTAATAGGGATTTATTAATCAACGATAATTAAGAATTTGTGCTAATCTTCCTAGCAGCAAGTTAGATACAAGTATACAACTTTTAACCATTGTTTCTAGATGAAAATATTTGAAATCATAATTCATAACCATAATTATTTTCCTAATTTTTACATTTAAATAAAGTTTTAAATTTTTATACTTTTAATATTTTCAAAAATATTTACATTTAAATTCTTTACTCTTTAATTTTAAAACATTAAAAAAATAATTTAGTTTATAAAATAAAACTCCCTATCACTGCTCTTTGAATCTTTCTAGATATATACTCAACCCTAGCTACTTAAGGTTACACTTTATTTTTTTTCGAAAGTTTATGTTAGAAGCAAAATTTATTAGAAGGAAATGAAAATAAGTAGTTTTGATTAGTTTTAAATATTTTGGAAAAGAATACTTGGAGAGGAATTCATTCCCCTTATTATATATCATCATTTCATTTCATTGTCAACACTACATCATATCTAGATCAAAATTTTCTTTTCTAATAGCCCAAAAGATATTGATATATATTAATTAAGATTAGTATCTATAGTTTGATTGGTTGTGTCTTACTATATGCTTGCTACATTAATATGCTATTATTATTATTAGTATACTAAATTATGATTTCACGAGGTTACATCTAACTTTTACGTGGAAATGTATGATTACAACAAATGATTTTGCCACAAAAAAATATATGAGAATTTCAATTTTCCCCATGCATTATTTCAAATGCTAACATGCTGATTTCTCATTCTGGGTATATATATTTATTAAAAAAAATTGTGTTTCAACCCAAAAGAGGGTAAGCAGAGAAGAAATTCATTGTTGCATGATAAAGGCAAATAACGACAGGTAGAGGGAACCCACTCTGTTAATAAGGTAAAATGTCACATCCATTATTCTTTAATTTGGCTTATTATGTGTTAAATAAATTAAATTGTAGTCAACATTTTAAAGTAATTAATTAAATTCTTCAAAAGATTTGAAGAAGAAAAGTTTTGAAATCGATGTCTGTACCTGCTTCACGATTTAAATTCAAGGTGTGCCGAATATTTGGCCATTAAATCATTTCATTTTCAATTGCACTCTTCTACAAGTTACTGAATTTGCTTCCAGATTTTTTTTTATGATAATGTCACTTCTTATTTGATAATGTTATTCTTTTTTCTATAAATTCATATAAAATACAATAAAAAAATTCATTTGCGGAGTCACAATAAAAAAAGGGATATTATCATTTTCCAAAAAAGTTTCTATATTTTCAGTATATGTTAATTAAAATTTTTTAAAAATTAAAGCACGTAAAAAAAAAGTAAAAAACAGTGATTCGACTAGCCAGTCATTAGCACGACGAGGCTAAATGGGAAAATATTATATACATATTCCGTATAAACACCCTGTATTTATTAACCTATATATTATTTATTATTAAATGAAATATAAATTCCATTCTAAATTTATACAAATTTAACAAAAAATCCTATGTGTTTCTAAAAAAGTCACTGTATTTTCATGTAAATATATTTTTATTTCACACATTTTCAATATATAACATGTATGAATAACTAATTTAGCAACTAATTTTATACCATAGCAATAATTTAATTACAAAGTTGGTATGAATAAAGTAATATTTTATATAACATAATAATAAGAATTTCTCTTTTAATAATTTTAAAAAGCTATTCACGATGGTTTTTAACATCTTCAAAGTCGGATTCTCTAAATTGTAAATATTTATCCAAAATGTTGAGAATCAAATTATTTTTTTTTCGTCATTGAAATTAACTTTGAGTTTTAAAAATACCACTCTCTCTAATTTTCTTTAAATTTAACTAATATTTATATTTTTTAAAAAATTTCACTTTTTTTTCTTATTTTATTGGTTGTTCAAGTTTAACCTATCTAAAAAAAATAATACCTTCTACAATATGTATAAATAAAAGAGAAAAAAAAAACTGATATTTGTTTTTGTGTACATGATGGATGGATAGCTTTTGAAGTTGATGTAAAGGTGGAAGTAGGCAGAGGCAGAGACAAATTTAGAGGCATCTCTAAGTCCGTAAGCAAACGTGTTGAGTTGATGTGTGCATCTCTCAAACTCTCAAGAAACATTATTTTTCATAATATTCATATTCATATACACTATGGTCCCCATACATAACCAAAGTTATTCTATATCTAGCCACAGTTGACGCATCAATGGCCCCCCTCTAAAAAAAACCCTCTGTCAAAACTACCATTTCCACACCTGATGCGTGACCCAAATTATTATCACAAACCTTACTTCAATTCCCTCTCTTTTAATTCTTACACATACAGTTAATGTTTCAGCAATTTGGCATCCAATGTTCTTGCTTATCATCATCCATCACATTTTAACTCTCAACACACAGACAAAATCGTGACCTCTACAAACATTATTATAATTTGGCTATGTTATTCATCAACCAGATATGGGAATAATCAATTAATTCAATAAGACACAAACCTATTAATGCATACAAGACATATGTATCACCAGCATCGCTATTATGTTTTATCTTAAATTCAACTGAACCCCCTTTTCAGATTGCATTGTGGTCCAAACTACTAACATTTCTAATAACCATATTAATGAATTTTAAATTAACTATATCATCAACATGGGCCTACTATATTGTAACATATTTGAGAATATTTGTTGGAATAATTAGATTTATATGAAGAGCTGAAAGGTACAATAATTCAAGAATAACAATATTTAAATTCTTGTAAATTGTAACCATGATTCATCAAATCTATATTTAGATTATTGTTGTTGTAATCTCTTTATTAGAAACTGATAAATCTGTATTATTATTGAGCTGGACTAATCTAATTATCTATCTAATACTAATAAATAAGAGATAGCGACTTTATTCAGAAGAAAACATTAAATGAACTGAGCCAATTGCACAAGCTCTTTTATGACAATTTTTTTTAAAAAATTTATTATCACGTACTATAATAATTCGATAAATATAAATCATGTCCAGAGGATAAGACATTGACGAAGACTTTGAGCTTAACTTGTTTGGAAGCTCATAGTAATATATAGTAGTAAAAGTAGTCATCAAAATCATCATTTTAACCTCTAAAAAAATTTGATTTCTAATTCTCCGAAATAATATAATAGTTAAGTTTTACAATTTTTTGTCTGATAAAATATATTAAATAAGAGAAAATATACTTTGAACAGATTTCTAGTTTTCTACAAATTGAATTCTACTTTAAATTTTTTCAAACATTCTTTAAGAAACGAAATATTTTCATCTTTACTTCTTTTAAAAATTATTATTCTTTAATATTTTAGAAAAAAGAATGATTGAGTTTTAATTCATTCTTGTATTATTCCCCTAATATATAAATTATTTTTAAATTTTTTATCTTTTTATATATATATATATATATATATATATATATATTTGCACTCATTTAAATAATAGAAAAAAATTAGAAGAATAAATTAAAATTTCCAATAATTACTCTTTTACAAAATAAAATAACTCTTATTTCTTTCAAAAATTATTCCTTCAAAATTGAATATTTTAGAAAGGGAAATGTTGATTTGCTCAATGAGGGTAGAGTAGGCTCAAGTCAAATAATAATCTTGGCGCCTCAATAGAGTTACCCCACTATATTCATTTGATGTCTCATGTATAAAAGAAAACGTTTATACAGAAGATGAAGACAAGTAACATTAAATACCCAAACAAAAAGGTGCAAACAATAATACGTTTAAGTGGTCCAATTCTAATACACAAGTTTGCCTTGCTAAATCATTTTCAATAATTCCCTCTCTATTTTTCCAATTTCATTAGCCTAAACCACAAATATCCTCTTATCGGGTTTCAATGAATTATCTAGGTCAAATAATCTTAATTATTAAACAATTTAATTTCGATGAATTGATAGTATAAATAATTTAAATATTCTAAACAATAAATTTAGGGGTGGTAGCACTAATTATATCCATGGGTATTCAACCCGACTTCATTTATTCGGATAGGTTGCCAATCCTACTCGCAGCTGAGCGGGATTGGGGCGGAACAGGTTTTCTTGCGGATAGGGTAGGGTTAGGGTTTAGGCTCAATCATACCCGCAACCCATATATAATACATAATTTTATAAAAAAATGTTAGCGTTAATAAGTATAGAACACTTGACCTTTTATTTATACAAAAACACCTTAATTACTCTACTATCATTTTTAATTGAAATTTTTATATATTAAAAATATATAAAGTCTCTTCTAATTACTTACATGCGTAAGTATAAGTATAGACGGAACAACTTTATGATTATAATGTTTGTGATTTGATTATATTGTATGAGTTGTACTTTTAAGTTGCATGCTTCACATATTGTGATGTTTTTTAAAAAAATTTAATCCTTTTTTTTAATTGTTTAATTCGCTATTTTTTTCTCAACTCATGAATAGAGTTGGATATCCGAAGATTGAGAGTGGGTAGGGTTAGGGTTGGGAAGTTTTCAACCCGTAGATATAATAGGGTTGGATTTTAAATGAAAAATAGATTTGTGGATTAGGTTAGGGTTGAGACTAAACCCTTTCCTATCCTATCTATTCTCAGGCCTAAATAAATCTAAAAGTTAGTTATTTTTATTAATGTAATAATATATAACTAATTATTTATATAAATTTTTTTTTACAAATATATGAAAATTAAATTAATTCCTAATTATAATAACATTTTCTTTTCCAATTATTGCAAGTCTCAAAATTTAAATATCACACAAAAAGAAAAATGTGGAGCAATAAACTTGAAGTACTTAATAGCATTTATGATTGTATTGTTTAGAGAAATTGGTTAATTGTTAAGGAAGGGAGGATCCCATTTTAGGGATCAATAGTTGCTTTAGAAAGTCAGAAGAAAATGACAAGTGAAGTTTTTGATGAGGGGGCCATGGCCATATGTATGACATGGCTTAGCTTGTGTCCCAAATCTGTGAAACTTGGCAGTGATGCTTAGCATGTCCGACTTATCAGACAAAGATTTGGGTATCTTTTCACAGGCAATAGTGACCCCAACAAGTAACTAACCCCCATGCAAACCTTCTCATATATTATCTCCTTTATAACAAGTCAATTCTGGCTTTAAATTATAATAAAAAGAAATTAGTTTTACAAAAATAAGTTTAATGTATTAATTGAAGGGTGAATTTGTTACATTATAGTATGGGTTAAATTGGTTATTGAAAAATATCATATTTTTTAAATTGATTTTTAAAAGATTTTATTAATCATATTAATCTCTAGAAAATACAATCCTCAATTAATTTGTCCTTCAACCAATCATATAATAATATGTTATTTTTAAATATCACGTGTCATAAAATGATTAGATGATATGTCATCTATAAATCAATTATTTTTAGCATATGTCATCTAATAGATACAAGAACTAATTTGATTTAAAATTATATTTTTTTATAATTAATATGACTAATAAAATCTTTCAAGTACCAATTTAAAATATAATATTTTTAAAACCCAATTTAAACATCGATTTTACTAGGTATACACATAAACATATTGAAATACATATATCTTTTTCACTTGAGATAGTGATTAATTAGGATATGTTTATGTGTTTTATGTGTATACCAATATTAATTATTTAAACATTAATCCATTAAAGTATATATAGAAACTTACAACTAACATGATCGGTCACCCAAACAAACTTGCAACATGATTATGGTCATATTAAAATAAAGTTATATTGGTGTTGGTTTCTTATACATAGAAGTCACAATGGGTAAAGTACGATTTAGATGTAATTTTAATTTTATTTATAATTAATTTTTAACTAAAACTTAATCGTACCTTACATGTAGGTTTATAACCTGTTAACTTTAATTTTATCCGCCATCAATCTGCGAGTATCCAGCCCTATAGTTGGTTATAAAAAGTTAATATTTATAAATTACTAAATAAAATTAATTTTAGTATAAACAAAAATGTTAAATTTTTAATTGAATATTTTCATTCAATGATCAAATATATTTTATATTATTAAAAGGTTCTTAATTATATGTATATATATAAAAGTTGCACGGGTTGGTTTGGTAGGTAGGTATTTACTTTACCCAACTCACATATCAACCAGCTCCACATCCAACTCTATTCACAATGGATTAGATTGACAATTATTTTACTTGATTAGATTGGATCGGAATGAGTACCTGCAATCTGCGGATATAATTACTATTGCCGACCCTACTTATATGCCTGTATATTCATAAATGTGAGTTCTATGGTGAAGAGGTATTAACCTAAAGAGGAAAGGAAGGAAGAAAAAATATATATAATTTCAATTTTAAAAATCTAATAAAAAATAAATTATACATCCTATGTGATAGTTAAAGTAGAGTAAATTTTCATTCTTTTCCTAATTTTTTCACTTATTCATAGGATGCATCATTGATAAATGGACCTCACACATATTGCTATTCATCAATGGCGGTTTACATTATTATTGGTCAATTAAAATGTTAGTTCTATACTAATTATTTATAGCTAAATCAAGTATTCTCTAATTATCTATATATAATTTGAAAATTGTTTGGTTATTATTAGTGGAATTTAGTTTAAAACAATTCAAATGTTTCATTTTCTATCTTATATTTTTGTATGTTGTATTTATAATTATTGATGAAATAAATAAATGATTTTAAATATAATAAATATATATAATTATGAATATTAATTTAAATAATATAATTTTATGTTATTATTTCTCTAATATTACAGTATCATTTTACAAATTTTTACTAATAGATGTTTAGTATTTTTATTATATAATTTATACGAACAATAGATTTAATAGTTGATTTTTTATCTGCACATAGAAAAGTAAAAATACAGCTATTTTAAAATATAATGGGCATTATTTTCAATCATGTAAAAGTATTAGATATATAAATATTTTATCAATTAAATTTGACCAAGTATTATTTATATTAGTGGTAAAAATAAGGAGGAGAAAAAAGAAGACAAGAAAATATATCAATAGAAAAAAGAGAGCTTAATTAGAGCAAAAATTCTTATACGCCTAGCATTACTTGTTAATTATATATAAAAAAAATAATACTAGGAAGCCAACGTTAAGGAGTCTTAGCTCCCAAAACTTTCTCATAAAAAAATTTGAGAAACAATAACAAATTAACTAAAATAATCAAATATTTTGGTCACAAAAAAAAATCAAATATTTTCTTATTTAAGAAATATTGGATCTCCATTAATTTTAATTTATTTTAATTTGGCTATCAACTCTTAACACATTTAATTAGTAATTTAATATTATATTCTAATTGCAATATTTTTCAATATTGGTTAAGTAAGACAAAAAATAATAAATTCTAATAACTATAAAGTGTTTTTCGTAATAAATATTGAATTAAATAAGATAAATTTGGTTAAAAAATATTAGATGTCCATTCATTTTAATTTTTTTTGTCTATTCTTTTGTTATCAACTCTCATATATTTAACTACAGTTTAATATCATACTTTGTGTGTAGTTAGTTTATTGTGGGACATTTTTCAACGTACCTTAGAGTTGTCTTGAATGAATACAATTGTATTTGGATAAAATTTCGTTAATTCAATGTGGATTAAATTTTGCTCTAAACGTGTTTTTAATGGAAGCAACAATTTCTTATTTTATCATCCATTAGAATTACTTTGAAAAATAATAAAGATGTTAATTACCTATTTTAACTTTGTAAATTGAAAAATAATAAACAATGCTAGATAATCAATAAAAAATCAATCAATATTAGCCAACAATTTATATTAGATATTTTATTTCTTTAGGTTTTGAATGTACTGTTTATAGATTTAAGAAGTTCTATTTCTTTTGTTGATTGTTGGTTGTTTTAGGTTTCAGATGTTCTATTTCTTCTACTGTAAACGTTCTATAAATAATGGTTACGAATATTCTATTTTTTGATGGTCGATTTGTTGGTTAGAAAAATATTAATTACCTATACTTCTCAAAAAATAATATATTATCTCGAGTTTTCATTTTCTCTTTTTGTAATTTTGCATCCTAACGTGATTTTGACTAATTTCATCCCAATAATATTCATTTTCTTAAAAACACTTTTGACAAAAAATATGCAAACACAAATCACATCGACACCGATTCAAGTTTTATCAAAATTAATTTTGTAAAAATACATATGTGTCAATATCCGTTTACAAACGTTAATCCAAACACTATGAATACTTTTTATTATTAATGACTAAGTAATAAAAAAAAATAGCAATGCTAGGTGTACACCAAAATCAGCCACCAAATCAGCTACGAGTGTATAACATGTATTGAAATACTAAATATATATTAAAAAGAATAATTTTATTTGGACACCAAAATCAGCCACCTGTATATAAAGACACATTGAAATACAAAATACATGTGTAGTTTAACTCATTTTTAGTATATATTACCTCTTTAGCATTACCGATACATAGGGAGTAACGGTAGTAAATGGTGATTGTTGAGGAGTTAGTTGTAAATGGCAAAGAGATATACAGCAAGCTAGAGACCTTATCTATTGGAAAACGAATACTTGAAGACTGAAGACTGGAGTAGTGGTAGCAATCTACGTCGTCGTACATAACATCACTGTTGGTATAAATAAAAGAGACAAGGTATTAGCACACCAACAAATACGCGAAAACAAAACTCATGCGTGTCTTTCTCTGTACATGGGGCTTCATCAAAAAAGTCAAAACTATACAGTCCTCAACATATCTCGTACAATTTTTAAAAAAAAAAAGGGGGTCGCTTCAACTTTCTTTCTAGTTTCTAGTATTCGTACCAACTATACTATAATCACACAATAAATGAAAGACAGTAAGTACGGGTGCACGAAATGATTAAGCAAATGATATCACTTTGCGTGTGTAATCTTACAAATTATAATTCCATCACTTATCCATGCATGCATATAGATATAGCCGACCTAATAAAATTTTTTTTAATTTATGTAGTTAGGAGGGTGGGTTTTATTTGTATTTGAATTTGAATTTATTAAGATTTGATGAGTTGAGATATGGTCCAATAAATCAAGTTGAGATTAGGGTGTGGAGGGTAGAGCCACATGCCAGAGTTTGATTTCATCATCACAGAAAGATAGAACCCGTGAGTCTCTTAAATGGTACAATTTTAGCTGTTTTGCATGCAGCTGCAGGTGGGTCAGTAGAATTCCCGAAGCTAAGATAATTAAATGGTTGGATGGAATGTGAAGATTTCAAGGAGAAGGAATTGAAGAAGAAGTAGTGAACGGTTAATGATGAGTGCATCAATCAAGATTGGAACAGACAAATCTAATCCTGAGCAGTAGGTAGAGAGTAACAGTATGTATGTGTGTGTCCTTCATGCTTCATGCTTCATGCTTCCACTGCCACAATAATAAAACCAATTAGTGTGTAAGAGTGTTCTGTAATCATTATTCTTCAATCTTCTCTCACATAACAATTCAACATTATTCATGTTCTTTTTCTTGTCCTTCATATGTTTATGGCAGAAATTACCTCTCTCTTCTCTATCTTCACGTGCATTCCAATCCTCAATTATTATGTTTTGGTATCAGAAAGGATAAATTCTTATCAAATTAAATAGCTATGTAATAATACAAGAACAAGAATTAACAAAAAGATATATTAAGAAGAGGGGGGCAATATAGTAAATGTAGTGATGATCCAACACTGCCACCAAAAGCATTATAATTAGATTTCTTTCTGTACGGAAAGAATAGTAGAAGTAGATCATCATCCCAGAACAAAAAGCAACTTCTGTCCTTCAACATGATCATCAAATAATAGATTATTAGTACAATTTAAATTCTTCCATGTTGAGACCAAGATTATGTAGTATAGATTGAAATGCTTAATGTTACGTCACATGTACAGTATAGTAAACTGGTATTATAGTACATTATTAATCTAGATTAATTTCCTAATGATACAGTGTAGTTGATAACATTATATTACTGTTTTTATAAGGCCTGACATTGGTGGGGATGAAATGATTAAGAGATTGACCACATGAATTTCAACATTGCAGGCAGCAAGATCACTGTATTTGGGGCCTCAGAGAGAAGAGAACACAGTACTTAAAATGGGGCATACATGAACCCATCATATACAGAAACGCTCGTTCTATCATTTCAGGCACACTATCTCTGATGCACTACCTGCATTATTATATTATTATTATTCATGACATGGAGCATGGTCAATGTACTGCACACTGCCCTTTGCTAGCTGCCACTAATAGTAGAACTCACAATCAAAATCAAACCAACCATTGTCAACTTTCAATAAACACCAAAACCTACTCCAGGTGTATTTTGTTTGACTCTTTTTACCAAAACTAATACTATTTTTTTTCCCTTGTATCCATTTAATTGTAAGAAGGCCAATCTCTTCTGTCTAATTTGTTTTTCTTAGATATTCAAAATCAACAATGATATATGTACATCTCTTTTTAGTGTACACCTCCATCCAAGTCCCAAACGAAATTATTTTTATATATACAACAAACATGTTTTTATAGTTGACACGAACAAGTTTTAAAACCTATTCGTTTGCTTTTAAAAACATGTTCGTTCTAGTAGTAAAAACCTGTTCGATTGGACTTAAATGGAGGCGTACACCAAAAAGAGGCGTACACCAAGATTAATTGATTCACAATTTATTAGTTTTTATACTTTTTAAACCAAATGTTGACTATATATTTACTTTTTTTATTTTTTTTTATTTTACAAATTAAACATCAAACTTTAAGCACAAGAAACAATCACCTTATAAGAATAACAACTGGGATACATCAGATTATCAACATTATTTTCTTTCTCAAAATAACTTATATTGCAGTGTTATGATTGAATTCGTGAATAGCATTTGGCAACAAAGTTGATGCCCAATGTTGCTATCTTGCTCCGCAAGGATACTACTATACATGCGATTCTAACTTAGTATGCAAAAGAAATACAGATTCAATGTAATGCTATTAAGTTTGGTGCATACAACAACACTATAATGATACCAATCCACACCTTCTGTAGCAATCAAACCTGCATTTACTCTGCTATATCATTCGATCAAAATGCAGCGTATTGGTGATCCCTCGGCGCCAGACAACCTAGGAGGTAAGCAATGGACTGTATACAATCCTGATGGGATATCATCAAGCTTCAAGGCTTCCACAGGAATGATTTCCTAAAGTATTTGGAGTTGTTAGTTCATGTCATGCTCATGATGATTTGGTTCCTTAAAACTTGGTGCATCATAGCATTGTTCAGAATAAGAATACAGAAAAGGTAACATCAACAACAAAGAGCTCCATTTGACAAGTGGACAAAATGAGATTTCTGTGTTTGTATATTTGACCCACAAGATGTGAATGAAAGAGGTAGCTAACAATTAACACATGTAGTGATATGTGCATAACATCAAAATCCTTAACCACAACAGACTTTGTTTTGAACTTACCCTGTCTTTCAGGAAAACAAGGTGAGATCCAACCAAGTGATCATAAGCAGCAACTGATAAGTAATCAATTCCTAAAGGTTATCACAGAAAATTCAGTCACTAGGCAACATAATAGTACTCACTTAAAATCATGCTTAAGATACATAACAAATAATTAAGTACTAAAATAGTTAAACACTGTGGTCTGGATCCCAATGGGGGAACTTTTATAAGGAGGTCAAGATTCAGAGTAATCATCAGAAACTATACATTTTCCAATAATTTTCTTAAGTGAATGCCAACAACAAATGAAACTGCCAAAATTCTAGTTATCTGTTAAATTTCAGGATGACCTTTTGTAAACCTATTGTACACAAACTAATTGCAATAATACACTTCAGTTAGGAGTAAATAGTGTAGAAGAGGCATCATAAACCATAATCATAGTATAATAATGCCACATCAATTTTGCGGTATTCATAAGAAAAGATAAATTTTCTTTTATTGAACTCATTACAAGAGCAACTTGAGTAAATGATTAATATCTTCTGTTTATTCTCATTATATTGCACAACATGTACAAAATACCTATGAAGCAATCAGAGTGAAAGAAACAATTCAAGGGGCAGGAATGTCTCTGTAAGAAGCTAAAACGACTCAGTCACTTACCCGGTACAAAATGAGGGAACAAAGTCCTATGGGAAGAAGCATCCCAAATCAAGAAAATCAATTTTCGCCTTACCTACAAGTTTGATGTCAGTGTTGTCCACTAGCCATTTAGCTCCATCCTCAGTGAATCCTACATAGCTCAAGTCACATTCCTTCTGAAACATGAGCTGCCTAATAACATAACGAAGTCCAAAGAAAGAAGATTAACATTATAGATTAGACTTGGAGATGAAAAGACCAAGTCAACTAATTTTGAGTTAAGAGCAGTTACCTGTCCGTGTTGAGTGTTCGAAAGAGCACACGATTGATACCCCTTGGAATATTTAAGGATTTCATAACTTGAGCTGCAAGACATAAAGGGAAAGAGACATATCTTCACTTAACCCAGAGCAGTAGCAAAAACACATAATATTAGACCAGACTCTACAAATGGCCCAACTCAAGAAAACTACAAATAATACACAAAACCAAACTTATTAACATTTTCTCCATTCATCTATCTTTCATTCCTCTAATAGATTTTAGGAATCTTTTTAGGACTTGAAATATATCTGCACAGAATTCCTCTTGTATATATGCAGCAATTCCAAATAATAGAATATCAATAAAAAAGATTCAATTCATTTTTATTCACAGCACTGTCACTGTCCTAAAGTTTGTAACATAAAGTAAGTAAGAGTTAAGATATACCAGTGATATTGCTATGTCTTGGAACATCGATCAGCAGAGCAGGACCTACAAAGAAACGGCACAGATATAAATATATAGCATGAACAATAAATGAAAAAGGTGAAGAAGGGAGGGAAGTGAAGAACCATTGAGGACGTGAAGATCGAGAGAGTCAACATCGAAAGCAGCATCGAAATAGTGATCGTAGAAGTGGCCGGGGGCATCCACATGGGTGCCGGTGTGAGTCGGAAGCTTCATAA
Organism: Stylosanthes scabra; assembly: GCA_036250425.1. Taxonomy (NCBI): domain Eukaryota; kingdom Viridiplantae; phylum Streptophyta; class Magnoliopsida; order Fabales; family Fabaceae; genus Stylosanthes; species Stylosanthes scabra. The sequence goes on from JASCZI010090671.1 coordinate 57,167, forward strand.
GGGAGGAGTTGGCCATGGAACCGTTCTTGATTCTACTAAGCTGCCACAGGAACTGCCCGATGCCGCCGTCTGATTCCCACTCCGGCATGTCAGGGTGGTACCTGTGGCTGATGTCCAGTATTCGCACATCATCATCGTATGCCTCCCGCGCACCGGCCACTGCCGCGTGGAGTGGGAGGGATAAGGTGCACCATGCAACAAACCACGCCAATGGAGACTTCATTGATTGTTACTTGCTACTCAACCCTAACGCTAAACAAATCTAATTTGTATTTTGCTTTTTATTTTTTTATTTTGGTCTTAGTAATAAAAAGACAATACGAATATCAATTGGGTGTCTATAAAAAGTTGTATGAATACCAGTTAGAAAAATATCTCCATTACGAATAAAAGATTTTACCAATAATTCATTAGGAAAGACATACTTTTTAATTTTGAAGATGATATCCAAATGAAATGTTAGACTCCCTTCAGAGCAACTTTTATTTAACTAATGGCAAAAAAATGTTTTATTTAAGGTCGATATGAGACAATATCAAAGATTTTGTCCATGGTAATTAAAGTATTTAATAGTTAAAAAATTTTAAATATGTAACTGTAATTATTTTTAATATATACTCATATTTCTTTCATCTTATAAATATACAATATATACTCATATTTCTTTCATCTTATAAATAAAACTTGAAATCTTAAAGGATGACCAGATATTTTCATCCTAAAAAATTTCCATCAAAACATTAATACTGTTTTCATCATCAAAACACACTGTTTTTTCATTATGGATTTTCCAGATTCCTTTTTCCGGGAGATGAGTGTGGATTATCCTTGGCTCAAAAGAAAAATACATGCCATTGTTTTACAAGGAGAGAAGATCGTACAATTATTGATAATGTATACGTAAACTGCGAATAATTACGATGATGACTTGCTTGGGGAATTTTCTTTCTTTTTCTCCCCACCACCACTTCTCGCCGAACAAAACAGATAATTCAAAAAGAAAAGAAAAATAAAATCCACATACTATATACCCCATACACTAGAGACACTAGACTAACGATATTTAACACTCTCCAAGTAGAGCACGCAATTAAAAACATGGCTATTCATTCAACCTATAAAAATCAACTTAGTTGCATGAAAATGCTCCATGTGGCCCACCAACGCCATTTGTTTCCTGCTGCATTTTCTCCCTCCTGCATCAGCAATTTGACTTTAATAAGGACAAGGGTGACTTGATAATTAAGAATTAGAACATCACAAATCAACAATGTACATAGAAGATATGATCATACTCTGATAATAGAACAGATCATCTGATCAGAATGCAACGAATCGGTGATGCCTCAGAGCCAACCAACCTAAGAGGCAAGCATCGTAGGGAATAAACTCCTGCTGGGACATCATCAAGCTTTAGCCCTTCCACAAGAATGATTTCCTGTGCCATTTATTTCAACTTTGTTACTACATTTCTTCTATAATACTGATCCCAGACACATTTGCTATAACCAAAAATACAACTCTAACTAAGTTCCCTGCATTCTCTATAACAATGAAATGAAAAACATGCTAGCAAAATCGTTGTCGGATAATGACAAAAGGAACTAAATAAGAAGCTTATGAATTATCCTGTGGTCAGACAAATTTTACAAGTTTTAGTACTGAAGCAATCGGATAAAATCTTCCCCGAATAAAACAACATGTGAAAAAGAGGACAAATTTATATTAGAATCACATTGGTTAAAACATAAAAGGAATTTATTGTCACAAAGAGCTAACAAAAATCTCTACTTGCGCATACTCCCTGCCATTACAAATCCATTTCTACAAGTTTGAAGGTCACTTAGACATAACAATCAAAGACAGGCACTTCAATGTTTGGCCAAAAAAGATCTTATTTGAAGCTTTTGTATTTATTATTTATTTGACTCATAATAATAGAGAAAATTAGCTTATTAGCAGTGAGGCATAAAACATGTATATCTCTTTTTACACGTGACAGAATTTCTTACCCTGCTTTCCAGAAAAACAAGATGAGATGGAGCTGAGTGATCATAAGCAGCAGCAGACAAATAATCAATCCCTACCATGTGCATTACAGATAAGAGAATTAGTGAAATGACTACCAGTCACTGAAGCCAAAAAAGGGATAGAGGACATGCTTTTGGGAAGAAGCCATCTAAATCTTCAACAAAAGTGATTTAACCCTCACCTACAAGTTTGATGTCAGTGTTCTCCACAAGCCATTTTGCTCCATCTTCCTTGAATCCGACATAACTGGTGTCAAATTCCTTCTTAAACATGAGACGCCTGACATTACAAACGAAAATTTAGCTCACACTGATAACATAACAGCTAAGAATGTGAAACCAACAATAGCTTGTAAATGATATAAAATTACCAAAAGACATGAGTACATGAATACAATTTCTTCCTCATAAGGAAAAACTACAGTTGTCTTCACGTTCAAAAGTCATGAGGAATTAAGACTCATATTTATTGGCTGTTTTCAGAACAATACTTTGGTATTTACACTTTATGAACAATGCACATAACTGTGTGAATAAGTTATATATGAAAGAACTATGAAGCTAGTGAAGGCTTTTAAGACAGGCAAATAATATAAAAAAGTTAAGTGTTTATGGTATACAGCCAAAATAGAACATGCTCCTAAGGCAGTGACAAGAACATATGCAACTTATACAACTTGCCTGTCAGTATTTAAGGTTCTGAATAGCACACGACGTACACCTTTGGGGATATTTAAAGACTTCATAACTTCAGCTGGAAAAAGGATTAATACAACAAAAGTTAGGGAATACAAGTTTGCATCTCCATAGCAGAAAATCAAAACAAAACATGCAGGAAAACTAATTGCATAGCATATGGAAAAGCATTTCCCTAACTTCTAAGACAAATTTTAACAAATCACTATTTACTGTGTTGTGAAATTCAGCATCTCAATTCTCACATGAATACAAATTGTTTTAATTGACAGTAAAATAGCAGAACCAGAGAAACTGAAGAGAATATCATATCCATTCAAAACACACAGTGCAGTACATACCAGTAAGGTTTTTATCCCTTGGAACATCAACCAACAGAGCATGACCTACAAAAAGAACAATCCCCATACTGATTTGTGCAATTTCAAATTCATTTCACCAATTTGCTAGATACTTTGAATAATTGTCCTCCAAAACAAGGGAATTTGCAGAGTAGAGTATATAGAAATTGAAATCGATGATAAAGGAGAGCTTACCATTGAGGACGTGTAAATCAAGGGTATCAACATCGAAACCGGCGTCGAAGTAGTTATCGTAGAAGTGGCCAGGAGCATCGACGTGTGTGCCGGTGTGAACGCCGAGCTTCATGGCGGAGTTGTTAGCGCGGGAACCGTTCTTGATGCTCTTTTGAAGCCAGAGGAAGTCGGTTCCGAGGCCGTCCTTGGAATCCCAAACGGGCATATCCGGGACGTACCTGTGGCTGATATCGAAGATTCTACCGTCGTCGTAGACTTCTCGGCGCGGAGGGATGAGGGGGGTGTCGGTGGCGGTGACAGAGACATCTTCAGTGCCAGGGATGGAAGGATAGGCGGTGAAGTCTGCGGGTGCATGTGGAGGTGCAGCAGCTGCGATGTAGCGTAGAGAAAGTAGTGCGCAGAGAAACGCAGGTAGGAAAAGAGAGTCCATGCTTCCTCCGAAGTCCGATAGGGCTGATTCCTCTCTCAGCACTATTCTGCCGCCCTCAACACTTAACAGTGTGCGTTGGACAGCAACAAAAGTCCATCGTCAATTTTATCTATAAATCCATAATTATAATTTTATATTTTGGTCCTAAGTAATTTGAAAACAGAAATATTAATCTCTAAAATTATTTTTTAGTCCTTAATTTTTGTTTATAGGTTATATTAGTTTCCAACTTTTTATTTTATAAATAAATTAGATTAGTCCTTAAGACATATGAGTCATATTATATTTTAATGATTAATTTGACTTACGAAATAAAAAATTGGGACTAAAATATAATTAATTTTAATTAGAGATTAATGTGTTTGATTTAGAATTTGTCATAGACCAAAATGAATATATACTCTTTTATTTAACCTTTCAAAGGTGCTATGAAATAACATTAGAAAACCCTTAAGACCCAATAATTAAATTATTAAAAATTTAGTATTAACTCCTAAATATATTAACTTCTAAAACTTTCTCAATCGTTATCTATATAAATTATAGAATACAAAATATACATTTCTACCTTTTTGCTAAAAGATAATAATATATTCGTAAGTAAATATATAACTACTTATATAATCACGATTTTTTTAAAATAAATAATATAAATACTAAATTTAGCAATATAGACACGGATTCAAATTTTTACCCTCTTTACACAACACGAGCTTGAATTCACCGTGATGATAACACGCTGATGTCAGATGTGTGTTATAATATGACCAAATGGATCAGTGTTAACACGGGTTAGGGTTGCCCATTATACCAAAATCTTATCACGGGACTGCCTAATCGGTGTTAAGCTTCAAACATTAAAGGGGGTTGGCTAGCCCGTGTTAATTACATTGTTCTGATGTTTAAAGAAAATTTATGTAATCTTTTGAGTTTTGACCTAAACAATAGGTATATTACAATGATTTATAACATGATAAATAGTTTATTTTTGCTATACCTATCTAACCAATAGATATATTATAATAATCCATAATATGATAAATAATTTATTTTTTTATACCTATTAGTCTATATATATATATATATATATATATATATATATATATAT